>JBBPBX010015239.1:13159-49777 GCA_038048925.1 Garcialebias charrua | reverse complement strand
ACCGTTTCTGGTCCCTCTGCAGTTAAATGATATAACATCTGAAAAAAAAAAAGTTGTTGCTGCTTTACATTAAAGAAAGTTATAGTTATAGAACATTTGAACTACTAAACATAAACTAAACGTATCTCTCAGTATAATAACTGCAGTAGAAATGTGAAGAATAACCTTTTTGTATTGATTCACAGACGTGCACAGTGTTGATGAGCAGACCAAACCAGAGCAGTTTTTTTAGATCTAAACATATCAGACTATTACATCCTCGTACAGTAATAATAAAATCTAAATTGTTTAATAATTTAAAATTGGCAGCAGGTTTCTTCTCAAGGCATCTGTAATAAAAAGAACAGAAAATCTAAAGTCAGTTGAACGGTTTTCCTTTCTTCATTTCTCACAGCTGGCAGGTTTATTTACTTTTTTAACATCTCGTGTTTGTGCATTATTTATTAAGTTTGAGTCAGGTTAAATAAAGTTATCTTGCAATTTTCAAGCAAGGCCTTTTTGTGAGCAGCCATATTTTATTAAGTCATAAATAATTTGTCTCGACAGATGACAGAGAACCTTTTGTTTGCATTGTTACTTTTTATTATATTAAATCTAAATGAGTTGAATCACAGCCATTTTGTGTTAGTGTTCTTTCCTGTCTTCCCCTGCCAGTTGAGGTAGATGGCTGTCATCCTGAGCCTGCTTCTGCTGGACGATTCTTCCTGTTTAAAGGGAGATTTTCCTTTCCACTGTCACCCGTGTGTTTGCTCAAGATGGCAGGTTACAAAAAAGTGATTAAAAAAATATGCTGGCTTCCTTAAACAACATTTTACTAATTGTCATTTCACAACGCATGTGAATGTTTTGTACGGTGCCCTGACACAACATTTGTTGTTCATATAAAACTGAATTGAATCAAACTGCTTTGTGAATAAAATAATAATAATAATAATAATAAACTTTATTTGTATAGCACCTTCCACAATGCCTTGCATTGACCAAGGTGCTTAACAGGATAAAAAGAAGAATAAACGGGAACAATAGATCAATGAAAATAGAATAAGAAACCACAGCGATAAAAGAAGGCAATGGAAATAAAAAATGCTACATACTAAAATAACACAAGTAATAAAAGTTACACACAGAAAGCTTTTTTGAACAAGTGAAATAAAAATGCAATTGAAATAAAGATGCTACATACTAAAATACAAAATAATAAAAGTTACACACTGAAAGCTTTTTTACACACTGAAAGCTTTTTTGAACAAGTGGGTCTTCAGTTTGGTTTTGAACAGAGTCAGATCAGAGGTGGCACGCAGCTCAAGGGGGAGGCTGTTCCAGGCTTTTGGGCCGGCAACAGAAAATGACCGGTCTCCCCATTGCTTGTACCTCGAGCGAGGCACCTCCAGCAGGTGTTGACTGGCAGATCGTAGGTCCCTGCCAGGCTGATGGACTTTCAGAAGTTCTGAGATGTAGAGGGGAGCAAGTCCATTCAGAGCTTTGAAAACAAACAGCAGCAACTTGAACTGTATCCTGAACTGAACTGGGAGCCAGTGTAGAGAGGACAGGACAGGAGTGATGTGTTCATATTTTCGTGTGTTGGTCAAAAAGCGCGCGGCAGAGTTCTGTACAAGCTGTAAACGGGAGATGGAGGATTGATTAATGCCAAGATACAAAGCATTACAATAGTCAAGTCTGGAGGTCACAAAGGCATGGATGGCCTTCAGGTGGCACGCAGCTCAAGGGGGAGGCTGTTCCAGGCTTTAGGGCCGGCAACAGAAAATGACCGGTCTCCCCATTGCTTGTACCTCGAGCGAGGCACCTCCAGCAGGTGTTGACTGGCAGATCGTAGGTCCCTGCCAGGCTGATGGACTTTCAGAAGTTCTGAGATGTAGAGGGGAGCAAGTCCATTCAGAGCTTTGAAAACAATAAAAGCAGAATTCATATCATAATCAAAGGGTGAATTGTATCACTTCATCTTAGATTTTACTACCAAGGCATCTTTTGGATTATTGGTATTTTATCAAGATCTTTTTTGTATATTTTATATCTATCTTTTGTAGAGATGGTGGGCCTGTGATCAGAAGATTGCTGGTTCAACGCCCTGGACCGACAACATCAAAATGTAGGTGGGAAAGAAGAAGCACTACCACCGGCTTCCACCCTCATTTGCCCAGACAATCTGCTCCCTGGGCACCCTTTATGGTGGCTCGCTGCACAACACAGAGGGCTGTGGTAGTATTCTTAAATATTCCTAATATTAAAGGTTCTAATATTGCATCTTAGTGCTCAATATAGCATTTCACCATTTCAATGTACCGTCAATTTAAATTCTTCAATGTTAACACTAGGAGCTACAGTTACTTATTGCAAGAGGCTTATTTTTCATTAAGTTCTAGATCAATACAAATGCAGGTGTTCATGAATGATAACACCATCAGTGACATTTAGTACAGAACAATATTAATGTTTGATTTATTTTTATTTATTTTTACAAGCACACTCAGCTAAATGTAGCAATAGCAGTGATTTATCACAGAGCCCAATAAATAACCTGGAGGCTAGCGCTAGCATAGCTCCAGAAACAAACAAATAAACAAACTAGCCATTTCCCACTTTTAGAATACACAGTCAGCTGAAGTTTTTTTTCACAGACAGAGGAATCTAAAAGTTGAGAGGCGTATCAGTCAGAAATGGCAACATGGGCATTAGATAAAGGGCTGTCAATGGCTTAAAGCAGGGGTGTCAAACTCATTTTGATCTGGGGGCCGCATTCAGCCTAATCTGATCTCAAGTGGGCCAGACCAGTAAACTCGTTCCAAAATTACATATAACAAACAGTAAGTCCACTTTTTTCATTGTATTAGTGCAAAGAAGAAATAAATTATAAAAATCTTTACATTAAATTAATTGTCCTTTTACACTTTTACTCGGTTTAACATTAAGACTTAAAACACATTAAAAACTGATCACACATGATTGAACAACGTTTTAAAACATTTTGTCAACAAACAGTTTTATAGAAAGAAGTCAATTTTTCTTGAAAAACCGACACTCGTTCCAAAATTACATATAACAAACAGTAAGTCCACTTTTTTCATTGTATTAGTGCAAAGAAGAAATAAATTATAAAAATCTTTACATTAAATTAATTGTCCTTTTACACTTTTACTCGGTTTAACATTAAGACTTAAAACACATTAAAAACTGATCACACATGATTGAACAACGTTTTAAAACATTTTGTCAACAAACAGTTTTATAGAAAGAAGTCAATTTTTCTTGAAAAATCCGACACTCTGTGTCCACTTTTCTCTTTTTTGACAAGGACATTCTGCTGATGAGGGTGCCCGACTGTCCGTTCCAAGAGAAAAAGTGGGTAAAGCCATAGATATCATATATGAACACGGGTAAAGCGATTGAACTGACTACGGGAAAACACAGCGCCTCTGGGTCTTAGAGGCACTGAGTTTGAGTAGGACAACATAGGAACTGACTAAAACACAGCTCTCTAGCGGACAACCTAGGAACTGCAGATTTTTTAGAAAATAACGTTTATTCTTTTTTAAAATAATTCAGATTTATCTTCGGGCCAACTAAACCCCCTGGCGGGCCGGAACCGTATGTTTGACACCCCTGGCTTAAAGCCTACATGCAGCAGCTAGCCTAGCTTCTCACACATAATCTGGTTATGAGTGGCACAATCTTTTCTGGAAGCACGATTAGTACAGTGCATTCAGCTCTGGGCGCAGGAGAGTTGCGCCCAGAATGGTCCTATGCCTTGTTTGAAGAAGAGTTAACTGTGCATGTACAACCTTTAACGGGAGTCTATCAGCAAAGATTTTTTACCCCATGGCGGAAATACATCATCACCAATCAGAAAATGTTTTTGAATGAAACAACTTTACTCATCATTAACTATAAATGGTAAATGGAGCTTACTTATATAGCACTTTCCAGCCCCCTATGATGGGCCCCAAAGCGCTTCACAGCACCAACCATCCACCCATTCATACACACATTCATACACCGGTAGCGGTAGCCTGCCATGCAAGGCGCTGCCAGTCCTACCGGGAGCAACTCGGGGTTAAGTGTCTTGCCCAGGGACACAACGAGGTATGCAGTGACCGGGGATCGAACCCGGGACCTTCCAGTCCTGAGCCAGCTGCCCTGCCTCTACACCATCTCGGCCCCTTATAAAATATTTATCTTAGACAACTAAAAAATATATAAATATATTTGGAAATATTTTTATTTTATTATTTCATTTTTATTTCATTTTTTTAAATGTCTCATTCAAGGTAATTTGATGAGTGTTGAGTGGTGGGGCGGTGCCCTAGCGCCCTCTATTGGACAGTCACCACTGTTTAGCACTACAGTATATATATTTCACTTCACTTCACTTTTTTTATTTATTTTTTATTAAAGTTTTATTCATTTTACATATTTAAGAAAAACAACATAAAAGATAATGGGGAAAAAAACCATTTCATAAATATGAGAAAAAAAATCAAAATACATAAAATGAAAGGTGGCAGAAAGAAGAAAATTTTCTTATTTTGTCTGCCCCTTTTTTTACCACAAAAACAATATAAATATATAACATATTTACATGCAAATATGATGTCTGTGTCTGAGTCAGTTGGTTATTTCCAGAGGATGATTTCATGAGCTGAGCTTGGGTGATGATCAAGAACAGTTCAAGCTCCTGCTTTTATTTTGATTCCAGGGGTGGAAAGAATACTCAAATAACATACTCAAGGAAAAGTACAGTTACTCTATTATAATTTTTCTCACATACACATAAAATTACCTGTGTAAAAATATTATAATGTAAAAGTAAAGTCATCAAAATGGTACTTTGAGTAAAACTTAGTTACTTTTTACAAAAGGAGGGGGTCTATCATGTATGATGCACTAAAGACAACAGGATTATTTTGAAGAAAAAAATTAATAAATTAAAAAACTCATAGTTTATTATCCACCCTATTGCACCTAGAAACAAGTCCATCAAAGTTACATAAGCTACATTCAGACAGGTAAATGCAACCAATATATTTTTATGACAATCTGACCCAGTTCCTGTGATACTAAAACAATATTTTTCTAAATGACCACAGTCTTAAGAGTAATGTTGTATTTCATGCTTCTTACATCAGTGAGGTAGGGTTATTGGATCAATCTAAATATTAAAGATATTCATACTCATGCAGTTTAAATCTTGAAACTTTGCATGTCTTCAGCTAAAGAGCAGAAGTCCAGTTGCTTTGTCGTTTTTCTTTTAATTGTCCATGACCTGAATGACAGACAGTCAACAGCAAGATATATATCAACATGTGATAACAACATTGGTGTTGGACCATATTAATACTAACGTGATTGGATAGATACTTGAGTTTTTCCGACCTTGATTATGTTGCCACCATTACAGAAATACAATTCTGTGCTGGAGGAGCTGTCAAGAGGCAAGATTAAATAAAAACACTGGATGATAAGCATGGCAGATAACTTAATTGGTTCTGACTGCACATCCGTTTCACAATCGTTTTACACAAAGGCTAACGTTTGTAGCATCCATATTTGCGTCCATAAACACAGCGTGCTGCTTGTGAAGCTATGCGTTATTCTGCGCATCAAGACCGTAGAAAGTTCACACTGGAGTGTCATGACAATCATGAAAATGAAAATAAAATGTGAACGACCACACACAAAATCTGGATCTGAGCAAAGAATTGAAATTGAGCTTTAAGACCTGTAGTGTGAACGATACGTTCACACTACAGGTCTCTAGAGTCTAAACGAGTCAAAACATTCACTCTTTTGTTCTGTCTAAGGGACAAATGCATTTTTCTTGCAGCTACCAATTAGCTAACATTCAACCTTTATTTATACAGGTTAATGCCATTGAGCCTTAGAGACTCATTTACAAGAGAGAACATACATGTTTTTTTCTGCGGGAGGAAACGAGAAAACCCACATGTACACAGAGAGAACATGCAAACTTCACACAAAAAGGCTGAGAAACAAACCTGCCCTAAATACATCTGCCCACAGATTATTATGAAATTACAATATAAAATGTTCATAAATAAGATTGATCACACTCAGAGAATATAAATTGTAATTTTAGTGTGGGCTGCACACATTCTCATGTCAGTTAGCAAAACATATTGAACAAACCAAAAAAGCAGCTCCACACGTCACCACAGCGAGTCCCCTCCTCCGTCTCACTCTGTCCTCACTCCAACTACCTCCACGTCCTCTAACTGCGTCCATATACAGTATCTCCTCTCTGTCTTGTTCCTGACAACTGCATTTCTAACATCCTTCTACCAATAAACCCACTGTCCCTCCTCTGGACATGTCCAAACCATCTCAGTCTGGCCTCCCTAACTTTATCTCCCAGTTGTTTAACATGTGCTGTACCTCTGATGATCTCATTCCTGATCTTATCCATCCTTGTCACTCCTATGGAGAACCTCAGCATCTTCATTTCTGCCACGTCCAGTTCTGTTTCCTGTCTTTTTGTCCACGTCTCTGTCTCCAGGTCATACATTCAACCTTTATTTAGGCAGGTTAATCTCATTGAGCCTTGAGGACTCATTTACAAGAGAGACCTGTCTACAAACTAAAGAATGATGACAACAGCAACAGTAGATTTTCCTTGAGCAATCAACAATAGACAAACATAAGAGAGAAATACAGATTTTTTTAACAAGTTAAAACAAAGATGTCAAAGTAGCAAAACAGACAGATTATAAGGCAGATGTAGAAAATCAAAAACAGGAACATGTCTGCATTGGTTCTTGCCAGGATTCCAACAAATTCTTAAAGCAACATATGTACATACAACATGCATACAACATAGCTGGTCTCACCACTGTCTTGTAAACTGTTCCTTTGACCTTTGCGGACACCTTTTTATCACAAATCACTCCTGAAACTTTTCTCCATCCACTCCATCCTGCCTGAAATCCAATTTGTTCAGACTAAATAAACTACTGCTGGCGAACACCTGTGTATGTCTACATGCGACTGCTGAACGTGGGCGCATCTCATTGTCGAAACGAGATTTTGTCACCTATTGTGTTTTCGCAGATGATTTAGGTGTACATTTAGCAGGTGCGCATTGACAGGTGCATATTAGAACAATGACACGACATGAGTCAACGGGTGCATTCGTAAATGTTAACATGTCAGCGCATGCTCCATCCAGCAGCAGAGCACCAACAAACACTGTGAGCTGAATAAAGTGCTTCATGAGGGGAAATCTGAGAGTGAATGACTGTATCGTTGCCTGTTGTTATATGCACTAATTGACTTAATGTTTCTGAGCCATTAGTCTGTGTGTATCCGTTGGCCAAGGGGCAATTAGCTTATCAGGGAAGCGCACACACACTTTTGAGGCAAAACACCCACACAAGCACAACCGAGCAAAGACACTTGACAGTTTGATCAATGGACGTCTTACTGACCATAATGACTCAGTACAGCCCTCTTTCAAGGCAGCACAGCTTAAGTCTGGACACAATAACCCTCTATCTCAATCTAACACACACACACATGCACACACACGGACACACTCACACACTACAAAAGGCACATCAATCATATTCATAGGCACCTTTAAAGACAATACAGCTTCACATTGATGGGAAATGGCATATCGCTAATTACTGTCTCGCTCTTGTCCGTACTCGATTATCACAAATGAACACACACTCACTCTGTAGGAGGGCATGTTTGCACACATACATGTAGACACACACACACACACACATGTACAATCACACCAGAGCATGTCTGAGATTCTTTAAAGAGAAACGCTCATTTGCTGCACATGTTGTAACATCAAGTGTTCTCTGACACTGTTTATGGTTTATGCATCGATACTTGAATTTTGCAGTTGACTGAACAGAGGGCATGTAAAATTTATGACCTGTCTGTCAGCTTGGCATGCGATAAAATTTGATTTACTCTCTTGTGAAGCGGAAAATTACACTAAGGTTACAGAACCACGTATAACGTCTTCATTAACACATCTTTTTTGTAACAAGTGTGTTTTTTTAAGCAGGTTGGTTCAATAAACAACCTGTAAACATCACATAGGCAGAAGAGGGTAGTCAACTGAACTGCACAGCCTGTAATGCTAATTTGTCCTTCCAAATGTGGAGATTGTTTGAACAAAAAACAGTTACCATGCTGATTCTTTTCTGATTTATTGTTTACCCTCGTGCTGGGGGGCCGAGATGGGGTAGCGGCAGAGCAGCTGACTTGGGACCAAAAGTCCCAGGCTTGATCCCCAGTCACTGCACATCAAGTGACATCTCTGAGCAGGACACACTATCCCCAATTGCTCACCAGGCACCTTCAATAGCTGCCCACTGCTCCACCTGGTGGTGGATGGGTTAAATGTAGAGATCCAATTTCACCTTTCATTGTATGAGAACATACAATGATGACAACACATTATTATTATTATTATTATTATTATTATTATTATTATTATTATTATTATTATTATTATTATTATTATTATTATTATTATTATTATTATTATTATTATTATTATTGCTGCCCATGTATCATTTTGACCCAAGAACAGCAAGAGGGTTAAGATGTTCTTGAACAGAAATATAGTGGGTCAAAATCTGGAGCGTTTTATCACTTGATATCTTCCAAACTGTCAAAAAGTAAGTATTTTAGAACAAATGGTAACATCCCAGATGTTCAATGCTTTACTGTCTTGCTTGTTTGGAATGTGCTGTATGTGCCTGAAATGCAGAAACATATTATTATTAATAAACAAAATAGAGTTGTTGATACTAATTGTGAAAGAAATTGGGTTAATATTGTTAACAATGGAATAAAAGTACAGGTAGATGTCAAAATCCGTGCAATTTTTTTGTCTTATGCATTTTCTCAAAATTATAGCAAAAGTGTGTCTCAGTTGAACTTTTCCTCAGTAAATGCATTTTGATGGTCAAATCAGCTGCATTACAAAACCCAATTCGCAGAAGTAGGTGCATACACTTGCTGTGCATTTCTTCAAAATTTAATAAGATAAGCACCTAAAACAAGTAAATGTTTACTTGACATTATACTAAGTGTGTGTCTCAGTTGAACTATTACTTAATAAATGCACTTCAATGGTCAAATCAGCTTCATTTCACTGGGGCGGCGCAACGAAATGAAGCTGATTTGATGGTTGCTTCAAACAAGTTGGACAAAGGTGGCAACCTATGGCAAGCCGATTGTGTCATTAATAGCAACTTTTACCTATTACATGACATAATGACATATCATGCTACTCGAGTGCCATCTAGCTGCTGAAAATGGTAGTGTTCAATATTTTCATTCAGAATGAATGAAAATGGTCATATCTCAGCCAAAAATTGGTTTATAAATATGGGGGGGGGGGGACATAAATACGTCGCTTCAGTGTATAAGTCACAGGGCATGTGAATTATGCAAAAAAAAACTGTGACTTATAGGCAGAAAAATACAGTACTTGTTGGATAAAAATATTCTCTATTTATCACAGAAGCCACACTTGATGACACAAGAAGATTTTCAACTGTTTTTTTTTTTAGTTGCAAGGACAGATTTTCACCACAGGTTACACAAATATACAAAAGTATACACACGTGGAGCCCAGTCATGAGAATCGATCACGGCCAGTGCAGGCCTGTTGTTATAAGCTTATCAGCTCCAAGCTCACAGACAACATCAACTCAGCTCCTCGTCCAGTTCTCTGCAAATTCCAACATATGGTTCGAGGGCAGTTGACATTCTCAGTCATAGTAGTTAAAAACATACGTAAAACATTGATCAAAACTCCCTGACAAAGTGGCTAAAATGAGTTGCTGGAGAGTAATGTCAAGATTCCTCTCTTGGACATGTTTGCTTTGTATCCAGGCCACAGATAAGGGGAACATCCATCCACTATCTTCACCTGCTTCTCTCATGTCAGTGGAACAGGCCAGATACATGGCTATCTATAAACTTCAAAATGTAACAGCAGGAACTGATACAAAGTTGGATCATTATTGGATTCTGGTAATTAGAGGTTTAGAAAAATTCTAGTAGATGATTTTTGAGTCGTTCCAGGATCCTCGCAGGTAAATGAACCAACATGTGAATACTGTAAGAGCCAAAGCGCTCATGTAAATTGGATCTTTATTCTAAGGCCTGCAGGGATTCTGACTACAGTCAACATTGATTTTCTTAAAGGAAGTCAGCTTCTGTGAGTGAAATGGTTTCATATTGGATTTTTTTTATACCAGCCTTTTCATCTTTCTTTTACATCTCATGGTGTTTTTTTCTCATTGTTTCCCGTCCCATTTAAAGCCATTCTCTTTTCCTTCTCCGTGGTCTTTGTTTGTTCCTCCATTGCTTTCTTTTCCAGTTCCTCCTCTTGGGTTCTCCCATATTAACTTATTCTTTTGTCCTGTGTTTTATTTCCATGTTGCCATGTCTTTCGCTTCCTGCCTGTTTTTTTCACTCTCCCGATTCTTGTGTTTTCATCCTCTGGAGCCCTGCAAGACAAACAAGACAGTGAATTTGCATTGCAACACAGATTTCGCCACCACACTGCAAGTACTGTATGCTGCTGAAACAGGAGGCTGTTTCCCAACCCCTCACCCCCTTCCCTTTCTCTCTGACGTTTCCTGCACTGCCTCTTCCTCCCGTCTTCATCTCTTCAAGAGCTGCTGTCGTCAGACTGCAGAAGGATAATTGAGAGTTGTATGGATCGCGTGGGGAACATCGATTCCCTCCACCGCTCTCTTTTCCTCTTACTTTCAACTGCACCTCCTCCTCTCTTTTTCCGCTCACCTGTTTTGCCTCCTGCCTCTTCCTCGCTCTTTAAAGTCTGTCATTTTTCCTCCATCTCCCTGCCTGTGATCACAAGTTTGTAACTGCTGTGATTCGCTGCATAGATAATTCAGCCACATTCTGATCTGTCTGTCTGATAAGCTGTCTCTCTTTTCTGTCTGCCTGCCTGCTGCATCGTTTCCTATTGTGACCAAGAATAAAAAGATGGATTTTTTTTAAATGGGCCTTTGAGGATGAAAAAGACAGAAGGAGCCTAACTTTAAAAAAGAACAAATGAAAGCATCAGTGTAATTATACAAATTTTGAGCTGCTCGCCTTTATAGAAGTTACAAGACTCTTAACTAACTTTCTGCTTTATTACATCTGCTTGTTAAAATGTTGAACACGTGGGGATTTTGTTTAATTTTAGACAATTTCAAAGAAGAATCCTCCACCCTTCACAGAATAATAAACCGCCTTTTTCAATAATCAGTCTAGAAATAAACAAAAAGTGATCTTTACACCATAAATAGCAGCATTTATTTTTGGACATTGCTCAGGCGACTCGTCTTTACGGAAGCGTATTGCTGACACCTGGAGAAAATTTTTTTGGGGGGCTTATGTAGTAATAATGTGATACGTATCAAGTAATAACGTGATACGTATCAAGTAATTACTTGATACGTATCAAGTAATAACGTGATACGTATCAAGTAATAACGTGATACGTATCAAGTAATTACGTGATACGTATCAAGTAATTACGTGATACGTATCAAGTAATTACTTGATACGTATCAAGTAATTACTTGATACGTATCACGTTATTACTTGATACGTATCACGTTATTACTTGATACGTATCACGTAATTACTTGATACGTATCACGTTATTACTTGATACGTATCACGTTATTACTTGATACGTATCACGTTATTACTTGATACGTATCACGTTATTACTTGATACGTATCAAGTAATTACTTGATACGTATCACGTTATTACTTGATACGTATCACGTTATTACTTGATATTATCACGTTATTACTTGATACGTATCACGTTATTACTTGATACGTATCACGTTATTACTTGATACGTATCACATAATTACTTGATAAGTATAGATGTCCATCCACATGGTATCAGCACCATTACCCATAATGCAAGTTCGCCCATACATAAATCCTGAAAGTGCCTAACTGATGGAAAGTGAAACATACCGTAAGCTTTATTTTTGTTGGAACAAACTTTTTGTACACTTTTTTTATATAGACATGTTTCTAGAGTGCAGTATTTTTTTTTAAAGGTTTATACTTGACGGTCATGTTTTTTGGCTCTGTTGTTGAAGAAGAAAAAAAAGTTCAATGCAAACTTCAAATTGTGTGTAAGGTTTACACTAAATCCTAAAAGTGCCTAACAGATGGACAGTTAAGCATAAGCTTAATTTGTGTTTTCTAAATCTTTTTGTTCCTTTTTTATATGGCCATGTTGTGTCAAAGAGTACATTAGTTTTCTATAGGATGATGTTTTATGTCTCCGTTTTGAAAATTTGAAGGAAAATAAAGTTCAAAGCAAACTTTAAAATGTGTGTGTGTGAAGTGTTTAAAATTCAAAAAAAATTAAGAAATGTTTAACCTGTTGTGTGCATTATGTTATTTTTGACTTGTAGTTTTGCACCTTATGTGGCCTGTGAGCAGTTGAGCACAAACACAGCAACATGATCAGATCTGCAACCACATCGTGATTATTCACATCGATGATTACCCTTGGTGGCGGATGGTGTGAGTGTTCCACAGGTAAAAAAGTTGTAGCAGCTCCTGTAGAAGTTTAAATTTCTGTTAATACTTAATATTCAGTGGATGTCAGGTGCACATATTGTATGAGAAAGTTACCAATTTAGAAGAGTAACAAGTTGTGCTAATGCAGATTAAAATACTATATTTTACATATCATATATATATTTACATATATATACACACACAAACACATAAATATACATCTACTGTAAATATACATATGTGTATAAACGGGATTCCAAATAAAATGAGACATTAAACAAAGTGTGATTAAAAAATTAATGCAATGATATGGAGATGTGAAATGCCAATATTTTATTCAAATAGAACATAGATGACACATCAAAATGGTGATGATAATGCTAAATAGGTCAATTACACAACCGTATTGCTTATCCACATTATTCCTGAGGGTAGAAGCGATTTTTATTTTATTTTTTTAACTTTATTTAACAAATAATACAAAACAAAAAAGAACAAATTCTTACAATCAGTTACAAAAGGTGATTCATGACAAAGTGTAAATAAAACCGATAAAGATAAATAATACAAAAATATATATACAGTATATAAACTATATCAGGAAATTGAAATCAGACAAGAAACTAAGAAATTTGCCAGCATTTTTTCCATTTACATATTTTAAAGATTTTGCATCAGGATCAGAACTCCATCTTAAGAACTTCTGCATTTCTGCCATCGTGACATTTTCTGTGCCAAAATCAGCACGGATTCGGGCAGGTGTCCCCTTCCTCTTTTCAACTTCAGTTATGAAATATCCCGCGATGACTTTAGGATCACTGCTTGTTGAGAAAGCATGAAGCCATATCATTTGTCTTGAAAAGCCATCGATGGCTCCGTTAATACAAATACCATACGGCTTCAGTTTATCATAGGAGTCAACGTGCCACATGAAATTAGGTCCAGGGTTTACATACACGCGTCGCTTCAGCCGCCTCCTTCTCCTTTGCTCCACACCACTGGGGTCCAGAAATGTCAGCAGGTGTCTCACTGTATTTTGAGTCACAACGTATCCACTCTGAATACATTTAAGGTGGTGAAACTTATATCCGTGATGATTACCAGAGCTCTCCAGCTGGTCAATGAGGAACGCAGCCACATGTAGAGGGTCCGACTGGTTTTTCCTTCTGTACAGTCCCATTCTGCTCAGGATTCTTCTCAGAGTGCGCATACAAATGATGATGTCATCCACAGTGTGAAGCATCATCAGTATCTCTCCATGTTTTAGACCAAGCATGAAGTAAAACTTGATCAAGTTCTGCAAATTAGCCATTGTTAGCATGCAGGCAAAAACAAGCGTATGGGCGAACTTGCATTATGGGTAATGGTCAGCCCTGAAAGGATAAATACTGATGTTTCTGCAGATGTCTTTGTGTGTCTGTTAGCAAAATATCTAATAAGCTGCAAATGGCATCTAATGAACGTCTACAAGGGATTCTAATTCAAGATGGCTGCCACAGCTGCACAAACTGGACAATAACTCAGTTTTACAGACACCGAGGTGGAACTTGGTGTGGTAGTAGCTGAGAGTGATCCTCAACACTCAGTCTGAGGGCTGACGCACCTCACCGTGCTCAGATGAGTTCCCTTTAAGAGATGATTTTTAGAGTAGAGGAGGTAATGCTAGTTCTTTATTTAAAACTGCACAAAAACAATTTAACAAATGATGCTCAAATTTTAGGGAAACGTCAGAAAGCTGCAGCTGAAATCAAACTCTTGTAGCTGTAAACTGAAATAAGTCCTTGAGAACAGAAACATGTTTGTAAAAGATCACAGCAGTAGGAGGACACATGCATGGATTGAGGTGTTTGAGGACCAGGAGGACTTCATTGCAGAGACTGAGCTCCATCTGGCTAATGGTGCTGATACCATGTGGATGGACATCTATACTTATCAAGTAATTATGTGATACGTATCAAGTAATAACGTGATACGTATCAAGTAATAACGTGATACGTATCAAGTAATAACGTGATAATATCAAGTAATAACGTGATACGTATCAAGTAATAACGTGATACGTATCAAGTAATTACTTGATACGTATCAAGTAATAACGTGATACGTATCAAGTAATAACGTGATACGTATCAAGTAATAACGTGATACGTATCAAGTAATTACTTGATACGTATCAAGTAATAACGTGATACGTATCAAGTAATAACGTGATACGTATCAAGTAATAACGTGATACGTATCACGTTATTACTTGATACGTATCACATTATTACTACATAAGCCCCCCAAAAAAAATTTCTCCAGGTGTCAGCAATACGCTTCCGTATTAATCTGCATATGTATTTTTATACAAAAATCTAAAAGGGCATGATCTTTTCCAGGAACAAGTCACACTTTTCCCTTGTTTTAACTGCAGTGCTCTATATTAAGAAGGAAGGGAAAAAAATAAGCTGGAGCTCTTGGTAGTTTCAGCCGATTCCCAAGGCTGGGAGCGTTGTAGCTTGGCTGCTTCTGCTCCTCTGGAGGTGTTGGTGTTTAAAAAAAGACCTGAAAACATTCTGCCTGTTTGAAGAAGAAGAAAAAAAATCCCTATAAATGAGCAGTTTAGCTGTGTTGACTACAGTAAGGTACGTCTTAAAGAAAACACTTTCTTCTTGTGATGGATGGTTGTAGACATGCACCCAAAAATAAGATTTTTTATTTATTTTTTAAGAAGACAGAGGAGGCAATATGTATGAAAATGAGCGGAGCTGCACAAACTCCAGCACCAACAGAAGGAGGATGTTGTGAAACGGTGCACCATGAATATTATTACTCTGGGATGTGTTCCTCGTCAGGGGTTTTGTCGAGTCTTGCTGTGGTACGGACGGCAGCAGAAGAAACAACAATATGAACAAAGACAACAATGCAGACAGGAACATGTCGTAAACACAAACAGATCAAGTACAGTACATCCATGTTCATCCTGCTGTGTAGCAAATAAAAAAAGATGACAGTGATTACAAACCATGCAGATGTTACAGATGATGTTGCCTCTATGTGGATGCCTAAGGCTTAAAGAATGTTTCATGTCACATGCTGGTTGTTTCCATCCTGTATATTCTTGACCTGCATGTCATCACAGTCATTTCTGTGGCTTTTTTGTCTTTTTGGAAAATGGAAAAAATAGTTGATTCCCAGTAAAAAAAAATTCCTCTATTTTAGAGGTGTTCCAATTAGGGATGGGGCCGATTCGATCCGGTATTGGTATCGGCTTCCGATACCAGCTTAATTTATGTATCAGATTTTTCCAATCCAACCTGCAGAGATTTCCGATCCGTGATGTCGTTCCAAGTTAGAAAATTAGAAAGAGTTATTCATTTTGTTCTGTTACTGGAAGATTATTATTGTTTGGACTGATTGTTTGAAAAAAGGGGCAGATATAATAAGATGTTTTCTTCTTTCTGCTACTTTTCATTTTTTTATATTTTGTACGTCATCGTTTATGGGATTGTTTTGTATTGTATTTTTTTCAAATATGAACACATTTTATAAATAAAATAAAAAAAATAATTAATGAAGTTGGCAGTGCTGGGCAACGCTAATCCAAAAATTAGTTCCGCTATTTCTAAAGCACTTACAGTATTAATTTATTTAGGTCCGCAATTTCCGCAAGGCTAGCCTGTATAAATAAAAGTTGAATGAATGAATGAATTTCAAAAGCGCTTATGTATTAGGAATGCTAACGGAAGCTAATGCTAACACGCTAACGTGCAAATGGCGAACTACCTTTTTAAATCCAGCAGATTTGACCATTTCGTGAAACTGTCAAGCTCAGAAAAACCTTGTGCTATAAAGTCAGCTAAGAAATATATTTTTTCTCAGCAAAGAAATAATTGTTTTTACCGTGATTTGTTGTAAAGTCCTTTGCTTCTGTGGCCGTCGCCATTTTGAAGAGGGCAAATGAGGCGCTGACGCGTCACGTAGGCTGCTGAGAAACATCCATAAGTTCACCCTCCATGTTAAAAACTCTTCGTCTGACTCTTCCAAAACAAGCAATAAGGCTGCAGAGTAATGCTGTGATCACACCGAACAGCTTTTCAGCAGAAGGAGCGTCCAGTTTACATGCAAAGTCAATGGGGGACGCGCTTCCAGCCGCGTCTTGGCGTCGGGCGTCACGTCGCGTGCGTGTTGAGCGTGCTGGAAAGCGTTTTCCGTGCACGTGAACCGGCTTCAGCCTCCAAACCGCGCATTCAGCATGCTGAAGATTTTGCGGTTCAAACTTTCAAACGCCGCTCAACTCTACCTGATTGGTTGGTGTGTCAACCAATCAGGGAGAGTCGGGGGAGAAGAGAGGGGGTCAGGGGGAGAGTCCCTATGTGACGCGGAAACCAGTGACGCGGAAACGATTGCGCATGTGACGTATTGTTTGTGGGACACAGAAAAAACCCGCGGAGTCATGGACTATGGAAGAGAAACTCATTGTAGCTGTGTGTTCGCGACAATTCCTTCACGACCAGTCAAGTCTGCTCTACTGAGACAGAAATAAAAAGCTCCTCGCCTCGCGGAGTGCAGTGACGACTCGGTACACCGGTAAGCTCCTCCCACACACCCCGCAGCAGTTTCGCAGCAGTTTCGCGTTTTGGCTTTTTGGTCTGGACACAAAGTGCGTCCACTTGCGTGCGTGACGAGCTTTTTGGAGGTTGAAAAGCTGTTCGGTGTGACCACACCATAACACTGGCTGCTAACTGCTATAGAGTGAGCACTCTCTCTAGCCAAGAGACTGAGGGGGACGCTTCTTTTGTCACGGACCACATCCGGCGCTGACAGGATATGGTCTGTTAGCAGTTGTCCGGTTGATTTAAGAGCTCGTAAATAAGTTTTTTTAGTTTTTACTGATAGATAATCAGGTGACCCCCGACCTACGACTCCACCGACCTACGGCCGCCCGGACCTACGAACGTGTCATATTTAATAATTTAATATAAAATATATAAAAAAAATATATATATATATTATTATTTTTTGTGTGTGTGTTTAAATGTTATTAATTTCATGTGTACAGCACTTTGTTGCAGCTGTGGTTGTTTTAAAGGCTTTATAAATAATATTTTTAATAAAAATTAAAGAAATTATCTTTTTTTTAATGATTGCGCAACTTCCGGTCCGACAGGAAATGCCTGGCAGCCATTTTAGGACTCCCGCGGTCCTCCCGGCAGCCCCATGTGAGGACTGTGTGTGTTCCAGGATTGCCTCATATGGATAAATTACTATCTGGAATCGCTCTGTGAGCTCTGTGGACGTCTCAGGCTGGAGCAGCAGCTGCAGATTGATCGCCGATCGCGCCGCACCGCCGCTCCAACACCAGCTCATGGCTTGGCTAGCAGAAGCTAACACAGGCCTCGAGCAGCTGCCGTGGTTCGCTCGCCGGCCGCCGCGCTGCTCGGCCCGACAATATCAACGCATGGCAACCTAAGATGTCGGCTTTGACCATCTCAAAGTAAGAAATTATATTTTTATTTATTCTGTAAATGTGAATAGCAATGTTTAACATTACAGTACACTACTGTACATGCTTAAATGTGTGCGCGGCGCTCCGTTAGCGGTATTTCCGCGACCTACGAACGGAATAAGGACCTACGAACGGGACGCTATTTTCACCCCCTAGCTACGGCAGAATCGAGCTGCGAACGGTTCTTATGTCCCAAACTCGTACGTAAGTAGGGGGTTTGCTGTAGTTATTAGCGGTACTGCATTTTAAATAAAAATAGCGCAAATCCGCTTATGAATTATAAAAGTTAGTCAATCCGCTGTAACGCTGACAAATTGTTTAGGTCCGCTATAAGCGGATTAGCGCTTTAGCGCTCCCAAGTGGTCTGGCGCCCACCTTTGGAAGTTGGCTTCAAACTATGGAATGGATTTCCTGAACGGAGGCGTGTCTCATGAACCCAGAGTAACAAGACCCGCCTCACATTCAGGAAATCCATTTCATAGTTTGCAACCAGCTACAACGTGAGTAAATATGTGAGGACTGAGCAGCACTGTGGTTAATGGCTAACCATCTTTTCATCAAACATGTTCGCTGTGTGGAAGTATTTTACACTAAACACCGCAAGACAGCAACGTGCAATGTCTGCAGAGCTGCTGTACCGAGAGGAGGAAGCTCCGTCGTGACCTACAATACATCCAACTTAATAAACATTTGAAAAAGTACCACATTAAAGCGCACGAGGATTGTTTAGCCAAGCATCACGATAAAGTTAGCTTTACGTTGGACGTTCAAGCTTCAGTGGTGTGTTCCTCTCGTTCAGTCCGAAGCAGGCAGTCTGCCCCGTCTCGGAGGAGGGACAGACTGAGCTCGGCTGACTGAAATCAGACTGTCTTGCTTCGCAGATTGATTGAATAATTACAGCCAAGATATAGTTTACGCTTACCCTCCAGGAGATATTTATCAGTACAACAGTACACAATCATAAACACATGAATTGGAAAATAGAATATACTTATATTAAAAAAATAAACAAAAACAGCTACAAGTGATGTAAAATACTAAAAACAAGAACGTGTTTTTGTTGGTTTTTGCCATGAACTTAGCAGATGTTTAAGCCATTTAATTACTTTAACATCCACTTAAGCATATTGTTTTTATGCTATTAGTGCTTAGTGGATATTTAGTAGATGTTTTTCTTAGTACATATCTTAGCTCTTATTACTGTTTTTCTTTTATATTTTACTGTGGGATGTAACTGGGCCCCTGTGTACATAATCTCATTCTGCCACATGTACCACATATGGTTTGTATGACAATAAAACCTATGACTCTGACTGACTCTGATGTTAAAGTTTGGGCTAAAAAACAAAGATGTTTTGTGTTAGCATGATTTAATTCTAACTTTGAAACTTATCCAACATTAATAAAACTTACCTCAAGTTGCCTTTTTGGACATGCATGCATAAATTTGTACAAATAGTACTTGCCTGTAGAGAGGAGATTATTACAGCCTCATATAAAATCAATAATGATGATGATATTGGAATAATATCGGTACCAGCCAATATCTACAATAATACAATACTTGTATTTAGGTATCGGGATCGGATAGAAAAAAAAGTGGATCGGAGCATTCCAAGTTCCAATCAGGCTTAAAATTACTCCGCAACAGTGAGTCTGCTCTGTTGAGGGTTTTAATGATGTTTTCATAGCCACGAATGCAGGTGATTCTGTGCTTCTTGTCCTATTGAACCTTACATTTGCTTTTGACACCGTCGGCCATTGGGAACCATAGGGTCTGCCCTCAGATGGTTTAAATCATATGTGTCAAACTCAAGGCCCAGGGGCCAAATGAGGCCCTCGTTGACATCTTGTTTGGCCCCAAAGATGTTATTTTAAATGTAAAAGGATTTTATCACTTTTTTTCAGTAATCTTTGATTATGATGTCAAAAGTGCAACGGAGAATGTTAAATGAGACCAATCAAACTCTTGTTGAGGAACCTGTGACCAAGAAGAGATGTTGGGGATCTAACTTGAGTTAATGTAGATTCTGAAACCAGCCCTTAGTTTGAAAAACATTTTAATTTTGGCCCCTTTTTGTAAGTGGGTTTGACACCCCTGCTTTAGATCCTGCCTCTCTGACAACCTTTTGTGTCAACATCAAGGATTTTATTTCAACATTGTCAGCTATTTGATGTGTGTGGTGGGGGGTACCGCAGAGGTCCATTCTTGGGCCTCTTCTCTTTTCTTTATACCTGCTGCCACTAGGTGCCATTTTTTGTAAACATGGCATCCCTTTTAATTTTTACTCTGATCACTGTCAAATTTACTTCCCTCTGAAGCACACTGCATGTTTTATCCAACTTCTTCTTAACTGTCTGGCTGACATCAGAGATTGGATGGCTTTAAATTTCTTAAACTTTAATAAGAAGAATACAGGTGGTCCCTGACTTACGACGTTATCGACTTACGACGTTCCGGACTTACGAACGGACTAACGAACAATAAAGTTGTACAGAAAATAGAGCACTGGAATGTGTTTTTAGATGAAAGTGTGTTAGCTAACCGTTTGTAAACAAAGTTCTGTGCATGTTTATGAACCAGTATGTACGTTTGTGTTGAAAAACGGGTGTTCGGTGCAGCGCTAGCATACATTTTCTGACTTACGACCAAAAATCCGGACTTACGAACGACACGTGTTTCGGGTTCTGACGTACGAATTTTTGACTTACGAGCGATTCGTAGGAACGGAACTCGCTCGTAAGTCGGGGACCACCTGTATAGAAGTTATGTTGTTTCCCACTGATGGCACAATCAAGAACCACTACATCGACCTTTCCTCTCTAGCCCCATTGGAGAAACAGGTTGTCACTAATCTGGAAGTGAAATAGACTATATGCCACGGACTCCCGTTCCAGCACTTCCGCAGTCATTACCCAGACGGCGCACTTCCGGTTAATGAGAATGACTCAAACATAAATGAGTAAAAACAATTAATAAAACATCTACATACACACCAATAATAACTGAAAGTTATGCACCATAACTCATGTTCCCTGAAGGAAGGGAACGAGGGGCAACATACTTGCTATGGTAATTGCGCCCCCGCGCGATTTCCTGAAGGAATACATTCACGCCTTTTACGACAGGGGGCGTCACCTGCACCAGAGGTACCGCCCTTTAGGTACTTAGGCGACTGACGCCCCTCCAACTGTCTCCAAAATTGCACTTCACCGAGCATTCAGCATTGATAAGGGCCAGCTATGTTGCACCTTGTTCACTTCCTTCAGGGAATATGAGTTATGGTGCATAACTTTCAGTTCCCTTTCAGTTCGGTCTCTCGGTCTTGCTATGGGAATGTAATTCATTCACGTCCTTGAAATCAGTGAAATGCCTGTTAGTGTGAACGTCTGCCCTTGACCAGAAGGCATCTCAAAGCTACTTTCTATTGTGTATTAGAAAGAACAGCCTGAGTGACATCACACGCAGTAACATCCAAACTGTAGTACTTTGCAAAAGTGTTTAAAGAGCTCCAGTTCGCAGTAGCACAAATGTCTGCAACTGACACGCCCTTGAACAATGACCAGGAAGTGGCCAAGCCCCTGGTTGAGTGAGCATGGACTCCAGGGGGCACTTGTTGACCTTTGCTACCGTATGCCCTTTTAATGGCCTCCGTCACCCAATGTGAGAGGCGCTGTCTTGATAGGGCCTTTCCTGTAGCAGGTGCGGCAAAGCATACGAACAGTTGGTTTGTTTTTCTCCATTCGGCTGTTCTCTGCATGTAGATGCGTAAAGCCCTCACTGGGCAGAGAGCCTGCAGCCTTTCCTGTTCCTGAGTAAGGACATGATCAGGCGGAAAGGAGGAGAGATCAAAGTCTAGACTCCTATGGTTCAGAGTCAAGACCTTGGGGGTGTATGCGGGATTAGGCCTTAGTGTGACCTTTGACCCGTCAGGGGAGAATCTAGTACACATTGGATGTACAGACAATGCATGGAGGTCACCCACGTGTTTCACCGAGCAAAGAGCCAGGAGAAGAGCAGTTTTATAAGATAGAAGATCTATCTTAATCTCGCTCAGAGGCTCGAATGGCAGGTCACAAAGAGCCCCCAAGACCAGGCCAAGATCCCAACCAGGGGTCAAGGTCCTGCTGGGTGGCTTAGTTCGAAGCACACCTTTCATATATCTCATTATGATTGGATGTGCTCCAGGAGTCCTGTGTCCCCAGCCCTCGTGACAGGCAGAGATAGCTGCAAGGAACACTTTAATCGTTGAATAAGAACGACCCTTTTCCAGTAAGTCCTGAAGGAATGTTAGTAGTTGAGCCAGGTCGCAAGCATAAGAAATGATATTTCTTTCTGAGCACCAGGCTTCGAAGATGCGCCACTTTTGTGCGTATAGGGACTGTGTTGACCGGCACGGGCATTTTGTATGGTTTTTACCACATTCTCAGGCAGGCCCGAAGCCATCAGCCTGTCCTTCTCAGCCAACAGGCTGGAATTAATTCCAGATCCTGGCCTAAGCAGCTGGACTGCGACTTCCTGTGTGAGTATTTGAGTGTCAACCAAGTTGGGGAGTGGGCCTCCACGTTGATGTGTTAACAGACTTCCCTGATCGAGTCTCCTCGAAGACAGATGAAGTCCATTAATTTTATTAGATTGAGTCTGGACAGGAAAGCTACTGTTTCCCTCCAAGATAGGATTTATTGGATTGAGGGACTGCTCCTTCTGTAAACGAGCAGACCTCCTGAGTCCAAATGTAGTCCCACCCAGTGGGGTACTGGTGTCTGGGGACAAGTTTGGGGCAGATTTGTGAGGGAAAACACGTGCTGCTCTTCCACCGCTCGAGCGTTGGGTGTCCTTCATGAATAATAAAGGAGCAACAGCAACATGTGAATGTGGGGATGGTCCTTTGTGACCGGCAGACTCAGGATAATTTGTTGATAAGGAGCCCAGTTTCCTTTCAAAGTCATGAGGAAAATTCTGGTTCGACTCAGATTCTTTTACATACACAGTAACGTGATCACAGCCACTACTTACAGGGTGTGTAAATTGTGTCTGACTTGGGACCTCCGATGTGCTCTCCTGTGGTGCGAACCTGTCACGTGTTCGTCTGCTTGTGTATTAGCCGGCCCCTTGCTCATAATGGAGCGGGGGCTGGGACACTTGCCCTTTCCCACCTGTCTCTGCGAAAGGTGTAGGGTCTGTTTACAGACGCCTCTGGGTCTGTCTTCTGGAGACAGGTCCTGAGGCACCCTGCTGGGGCTTATTGAGTAGGCTGGCACCCCATGAGCCGTGAGGGAGGGGGATGTGGCCCCCCCCTTTATGACGGCTGACAGACCAGAGAGGCCCGTACTGTTGACATTATTTGTGTTGGTGTGTTGTTGTTTTTTTTTTTAAACGTCAATAAAACAGGGATGTGCTGTTTTATGAACTTTATTCATGCTTATGTGCAACGACATACATGATTTGATGTCACTCACAGCAGGGAGAACATGGTTTGTGAATGCAACAGAGTTATCAGCCATTTGTACTTTGCTACAAATAAAGTCTGAACAAGGTGCGAACACTCCCGTTACCGCGTGGGCGGGAGGCCATCTGAAATGTAAACGTGGGCCTGGTTCATCAGGCACGTTTTTGGCGAGTGTCCCGGCTCGCCGAGGAGGCCCTATGCCTGCTCGCTTGGCGTGGGACAAACCTGTTTTTGTTCCATGCGTGCTCGGAGCGAGATTGGCTCGGCGGGGGTCTTTGCCGAGGTTCCTCCTCGTATGCTATCCGCTTCTGCGGTGGCGCACGCGTCGTCGAGCGGTGCCGCGGCTGTGCAGGTCTGCCGCCAGCAGGTTCTCTGGGGGGGGGGGCGAAACTCAGACGGGGAATGCCCACCCTGAGGGCTTCAGCCTGCCTGCGTTGTTGGTCCAGCTTGGTTTGGATTCGCTCCAAAGTCTGTCCAAAAAGTCCTTCCACTTCTATCGAGTGGTGGAGAAAAGGCACAATTTGTCCCTCCGGTAAATCCGTCAACGTCATCCACAGGTGGCAGATTGCGATGACCACTTCCGCCATACCTCTGCCCTGAGCCACAGCAGCTGACCCCATCATGCGGAGAACAAAGTCTGTTGCTTTGCGGGCTTCGTCCAGTAATTCGGCAGCAGCTTGCTTATCCAAGGTTTCCTGCAGTTGTTGGAGTTTTTCTGCAAGGTAAGCCTGTATCATCGCCAACGCGTTCATGGCGCGTGTCGCGAGCCCATGAGCTCTGTAGCACTTCTCGAGAAGCGACGCTGAGGCTCTGCAAGCTTTGCTGGGGAGAGTCGGTTTTGTTCCTGATGACTTGGGAGCCAGGTGGGATGCCAGTGTGTCCTCGATCTGAGACGCGTTGGCTAAACCCACCTGATCCATGCCTTCCACGTCGAGGAATTGAGAGAGAGGAAGGAGCATAGGCGCACGTGGTTGAGGCCAGGTGCGGGTCAGTTCCGTGAGGAAGTCTGGGAACACGGGCATCCTTTGCCTTGTTGCAGCCTGCTATTTTGAGTAAAAATAGTTCCCCGCCAGCCAGCCTCGTGACCTGTTGGCGAGGTGGGGGTTCCGGCCAGGGGATTTTCAACGCGTCTGCTGCTCTGTGGCACAGGTCGAACAGGGCTAGGATGGAGATGTCCGTTTCAGGGAGCGCAGGTATCGGGGTCCTGGGGAGGTCCTCTCCCAGATCCTCGATTTTGAGTTCTGGTTCCTCTGTTGAAAATTCGCCCAAGGCTGAGATGGAGATCTTGTCTTCATTCATCATGCCCCTAGTGTCAAATTCGACTGTTAGGTCCACCATGGGAGCAAGCGGGTCAAGGCTGTCGCCCCATTATACGTGCGTGCTGTCGTGTAGAGCCATGTGTTTGAGTTCTGGTGTTGGAGTGAGGGTCTCCGTGGTGTCCGGGTCCAGTGGACCGGCTGCTTCCTATGGCCTTGGCCACGAGGTCCACCCGTTGCGGCAGCATTGTGTCCAGCATCTGGCTGCAGTGTGGGCAAGAGTCGGGCGCATCCAGAGCTTGTTTTGCATGAAATATACCCAGGCAGACTGGACAGGCCTCGTGGGTGTCCGTCGCTGCGAGGGCGAATCCACAGCCACTGGGGTAGGCGCGCGAGGTTAGGCTCGCCGTCCCGCTGGCTTTCCTTTGAAGTTTTGTCTTTCGCTTCGCCTTCTCTGGAGGCATGTCCGAAACTAGGCGAGCAAGACCTTCCAGAATCCTTTTTCTTCGTTGTTCAGGTGTCTTCTCCGTCGTGTCGCTTTTGCTAGCTAGCCCGCTAGTATGTTAGCCGGGGTAGCAGTTGTGGCGTAGTTATTACACCGTTGTAGCAAAGCAACCTGTAGGAAGAGGAGAGAAAAATACTTTGAGGTTATAGAAATGTGCTGGACTAGCTTTCGCTAGTCCAGCAGTACGCAGGGAAAAATTCTCTGTGCGCTCTGTGCACAGAGAATGCACTGAGAATCCCACTGTCACAGCTCTGTGCAGGGAGCGAGCTCACCTCAGGTTGAGCGATGGAGCAGCAGAGAAGTCCCGCGAAGAGAGGTAGTTCAGATTTTGTGAGGTGAAGGCAAAAAAGAGACAGTTGGAGGGGCGTCAGTCGCCTAAGTACCTAAAGGGCGGTACCTCTGGCGCGGGTGACGCCCCCTACCGTAAAAGGCGTGAATGTATTCCTTCAGGTAATCGTGCGGGGGCGCAATTCCCATAGCAAGTGTGTTGCACCGAGAGACCGAACTGAAAGGGAACTCTATACACATATAATTCTATGGCGACGTTCCCCCTACGGATAGCCGCGATAAATAGTCGCCCAACCCCCCCTCGGAACAGCTGTACCCACCGGTGGGCAGACACAACGGAACTCACTTGTAGTGCCTGTAGCGCACAGCCACTTCCCGTTTCGGGTCGTTGTCATGGTCTGCTACTAGGAGCTAACGCTAACAACAATGGCAGTGGACAGGAACCGGAAGTGGCGGATGTGGGTTGCATTTTACCGGAAGTACGTCACGACCCCCGAGGCATATAGCCTATTGGATCCTTCCATGAAGTTAAACGGTCATGTAAACAACATTGTTAAATACTATTTTTTTTTGTTTGCTTTTTTCAGTTGAGGCAACTGTCTAAATTGAAGCCCATCCTGTCCAAGTGTAGCCTTGAGACAGTAATACATGCTTTCAGAACAATCAGGCTTTATAACTGCAATGCACTTCTTTTTTAAACCAGTCAGACATCTACTGCATGTTTGCAACTGGCTCAAAATGCTGCATCACTATTTTTAACCGGTACAGGTAAAAGAGAGCACATTACTCCAGTTCTGGTCTCCCTTCACTGGCTCCCAGTGCACTTCCAAATTCATTTAAAAATCCTTCTGTATGGTTTAAATCTCTGAACAGTTCTGCCCCCTCTTATTTCACTGATCTGCTACAGCCATATATCCTGCAGCGCTCTCTGAGGTCAGCAGATCAGATGTTTTTAATGGTTCCAGACACTTGCTTTAAGCTCAGAGATGGCAGGACCTTCTCTGTTACAGGTCCTAAACTGTGGAATAAATTACCACTGCATGTCAGGCAGGCTCCCCTCTCACTGTTTTTAAGTCTCGTTTGAAAATTCCCTTTTATTCCTTGGCTTTTTGACACTGTATGAGTTGATTTTAACATCTCTGTTTTTTTTTTTATGTTAATCATTTAGTTCTTATCTTTACCTATTTGGATGTATGTATTTTATCCTGTGTTGTTTGTTTTGTTTTGTTGTACAGCACTTTGGTTGGCCTTGTTGCTGTTTTAAGTGCTTTATAAATAAACTGGTATGGCATGGTATTTTATGAACATTTTTCATCTATTTGTGGTGAGTTCCAGTGGCAGCTGGTGATTTTTTTGTATGGGGGGGGGGCGCCATAAAAAATTTTTTAAGCATATGTAGAAGTATGCATAATTATGTTTGTATACTGTAAAGTAAGTTTGTTCATGTTTTTATTTGTATATATCAGGTGTACCCATTTGTATAAAACTATCATTAATAAAACATGGTTCATCTTCACCTTGTTTGATGCATCAGTGTGCAAAGAGAATGGGCAGTGGTGGGCGTATGAACGCTAGGTAGCGCTAAAGCGCTAATCCGCTTACAGTGGACCTAAACTTTTTGTCAGCGTTTTTGTGAATTGACTAACTTTTATAATTCATAAGCGGATTTGTGCTATTTTTATTTAAAATGCAGTACCGCTAATAACTAATTATCTATCAGTAAAAACCAATAAACTTATTTACAAGCTCTTATGCTGCTTGTTTTACCTTTTTCCCCACCGTAAACAGCAGAGAGGAGGAAGGGTGTGAGGGGGAGGGGGGCAGAGCTGAGAACAGACTCGGATCTACCATCGCCGCCACCGTGCGGAGCCAGTGTAAATTCTGTCATTGATTATAAAGGGTGCGTATTTGCTGCGGAGGTCGGACCGGAGCGGGGCGGAGCCGTAACGCGTGTAGTGTAATTTTGGTGTCAGATTGATGGCAGAACAAAACTACTAATCAGATGCAATATAACCTACACTACCTAACTTCACTGGTCATGTGACCTGGTTTACTTTCTGTTCATCCATCCATCCATCCATTTTCGTCCGCTTATCCGGGGTCGGGTCGCGGGGGTAGCAGCCTAAGTAGGGAGGCCCAGACTTCCCTCTCCCCAGCCACTTGGAGCAGCTCCTCTGGGGGAATCCCAAGGCGTTCCCAGGCCAGCCGAGAAACATAGTCCCTCCAGCGTGTCCTGGGTCTTCCTCTGGGTCTCCTCCCGGTGGGACATGCCCGGAACACCTCACCAGGGAGGCGTCCAGGAGGCATCCTAACCAGATGCCCGAGCCACCTCAACTGGCTCCTCTCGATGTGGAGAAGCAGCGGCTCTACTCCGAGTCCCTCCCGGATGACTGAGCTTCTCACCTTATGATGAGTAAAATAAATGGACAAAATGTTCCCTCGCCCGGACGCGGGTCACCGGGGCCCCACTCTGGAGCCAGGCCCGGAGGTGGGGCACGTTGGCGAGCGCCTGGTGGCCGGGCTTTCACCCATGGAGCTCGGCCGGGCACAGCCCGAAGAGGAGACGTGGGTCCCCCTTCCCATGGGCTCACCACCTATGGGAGGGGCCAAAGGGGTCGGGTGCAATGTGGGATGGGTGGTGGCCGAGGGCGGGGACCCTGGCGGTCTGATCCTCGGCTACAGAAGCTGGCCATTGGGACATGGAATGTCACCTCTCTGGTGGGGAAGGAGCCTGAGCTAGTGTGTGAGGTTGAGAGGTTCCGGCTAGAAATAGTCGGACTCACCTCAACGCATGGCTCTGGCTCTGGAACCAGTTTCCTTGAGAGGGGTTGGACACTCTTCTACTCTGGAGTTGCCCCTGGTGAGAGGCGCCGAGCAGGAGTGGGCATACTTGTTGCCCCCCATCTTGGTGCCTGTACGTTGGGGTTCACCCCGGTGAACGAGAGGGTAGCCTCCCTTCGCCTACGTGTGGGGGGACGGGCTCTGACTGTTGTTTGTGCCTATGCGCCAAACGGCAGCGCAGATTACCCACCCTTTTTGGAGTCCTTGGAGGGGGTATTGGAGAGTGCGCCTCCTGGGGACTCCCTTGTTCTGCTGGGGGACTTCAACGCTCACGTGGGCAATGACAGTGAGACCTGGAGGGGTGTGGTTGGGAGGAACGGCCCCCCTGATCTGAACCCGAGTGGTGTTTTGTTGTTGGACTTCTGTGCTCGTCATGGATTGTCCATAACGAACACCATGTTCAGGCATAAGGGTGTACATATGTGCTCTTGGCACCAGGACACCCTAGGTCGCAGTTCGATGATCGACTTTGTTGTCGTCTCATCTGATCTGCGGCCGCATGTCCTGGACACTCGGGTGAAGAGAGGGGCGGAGCTGTCAACTGACCACTACCTGGTGGTGAGTTGGCTCCGATGGTGGGGGAGGATGCCGGTCAGACCTGGCAGACCCAAACGTATTGTGAGGGTCTGCTGGGAACGTCTGGCAGAGTCTCCCGTAAGACGGAGCTTTAACTCCCACCTCCGGGAGAGCTTTGAACACGTTCCGAGGGAGGCGGGGGACATTGAGTCCGAGTGGGCCATGTTCCGCGCCTCTATTGTCGAGGCAGCTTATCAGAGTTGTGGCCGCAAGGTTGTTGGTGCCTGTCGTGGTGGCAACCCTCGAACCCGGTGGTGGACACCGGCGGTGAGGGATGCTGTCAGGCTGAAGAAGGAGTCCTATTGGGCCTTTTTGGCCTGTGGGACCCCGGAAGCAGCAGATAGGTACCGACAGTCCAAGCGGCATGCGGCTCGGGTGGTTGCTGAGGCAAAAACTCGGGCGTGGGAGGAGTTCGGAGAGGCCATGGAGAATGACTTCCGTACGGCTTCGAGGCGATTCTGGTCCACCATCCGGCGTCTCAGGGGGGGAAAGCGGTACGCGACCAACACCATTTATGGTGGGGATGGCGTGCTGTTGACCTCAACTCGGGATGTTGTGAGTCGGTGGGCGGAGTACTTCGAAGACCTCCTCAATCCTACTGGCACGTCTTCCACTGAGGAAGCGGAGCCTGGGGACTTTGGGTCGGGCTCTCCAATCTCTGGAGCTGAGGTCACCGAGGTGGTTAAAAAGCTCTGCGGTGGCAGGGCTCCGGGGGTGGATGAGATTCGCCCTGAGTTCCTTAGGGCTCTGGATGTTGTGGGGTTGTGTTGGCTTACGCGACTCTGCAATATTGCGTGGACATCGGGGGCAGTTCCCTTGGATTGGCAGACTGGGGTGGTGGTTCCCCTATTCAAAAAGGGGGACCGTAGGGTGTGTTCCAACTATAGGGGGATCACACTCTTAAGCCTCCCTGGTAAGGTCTATTCAGGGGTTCTGGAGAGGAGGGTCCGTCGGATAGTCGAACCTCGGATTCAGGAGGAGCAGTGTGGTTTTCGTGCTGGTCGTGGAACACTGGACCAGCTCTACACCCTCAACAGGGTCCTGGAGGGCGCGTGGGAGTTTGCCCAACCAGTTTACATGTGCTTTGTGGACTTGGAAAAGGCATTCGACCGCGTCCCTCGGGGGGTTCTGTGGGGGGTACTCCGGGAGTATGGGGTACCAGGCCCATTGATATGGGCTGTTAGGTCCCTGTACGACCGGTGTCAGAGCTTGGTCCGCATTGCCGGCAGTAAGTCAGGCTCGTTTCCAGTGAGAGTTGGACTCCGCCAAGGTTGCCCTTTGTCACCGATTCTGTTCATAACTTTTATGGACAGAATTTCTATTTCTGTTCAGTGTAGATATAAAATACTTAGTTCTTATTTTTACTGTATCTGTTGTTGTTTCAGTGTTTTTTGACTATGACTGTGAAAGCTCTGCACAAGAATAGTTGTGTGAATGTGCCTGGATTGTTGGTCCATGCACAAATGGCAAATAAAGAACTTTGAACTTTACAGGTAGGATATTGATCATCTGTGGTCCTGGTGAGAACAAGGGAGAACAAGCGGGCACTTAACCCTCTGTAGACAGCAGAGATAACTTCACAATTTCATTGATTTTCACGGGTATTTGTTTGCACAAATAGTAGCAACAGCTAGCTGTATCCATGAGCCCGTCTAAAAAAAGCAAGATATTATTTGCCCACTTCAAAAGATCTGAAACTTGCTTTTAAGACCTGCACTGTCTTAAGAACTTTTTAGCTCCAATAAAAAATTTAAGCTCTTACAGTGCTTTTACTGATCATGGCCTAGACTGTTTAACACTCTTTATGAAGGCACACAGGGACTGTGATCAATAAATTATGAAACTTAGCAGAGCAGCGTGTTTGCTTTTTGCTCCTTTAGAGGTTGAAGTGATACGATTAAACACTAGCTCTGAGACGATAAATGTGTAAAAAGATCCTTAAATTAAAAAAAAAGCCATCTGCTTTATTACCTGCTGCTGTCTGAGAACAAAGCACAATCATTAGAACAATGAGAACAGGCAAACTTAGAAAACAAAAATGTTGAGGAACAAGAACCCTGCCTACCAGTACATCTAAAAAAGCTAAGTCTGGTCCTCTGGACATTCAAAAAACAAAACAAAACAAAATTTCCAGAGGACCAGACTTAGCTTTTTTTAGATTTTTCTACCTGGATTATTGAGCATGCATCAGGGAACTCTGCCTATAGTGTTTCTCACATCCCTCCGTCCCATCTCTTTCCTTCTCCTCCCTCCCTCACAGCCAGCCAGGATGCTGACAATCGCCTCAATAAAGATGAATTAAAATTGGCTGTGGCTGGATTTGGCTCCCCAAGATGCCCAATGGAAGAAGCAGTGCTGTAATTGTTGCTCTGAATTCCAGAGCGTTGTATTGCAAACTCATTTTGTGTCTGCCCCCCCACCCCCACCCCCCACGTTCCCTTTCTGTTGTTTCCCAGCTGACTTCTTTTGTCCCGGTCTTCGTCCTCTCCTCCTTGACTGTTCCTGCCTCCATGTAAATCCCTCCTGCCTCTTTCACTCTCTCCATCTCTGCTTGTTCAACTCACTACAGTCCATTATTGTTGTTTGCTAATGTAGAACTATAATTTCACAGCTGAGGAGCCAGATCAGGTCTAGAGTAGTGATTAATAATCTGACGGTGAATAATGATTTCATCCTTCGTTTTCAGCTGTAGGTAATTATTCGCTGTGTAATTGCGTAATAGATTTGCTCATGAAAAAACAGACTCATTCATATGAGAGGAAGAAAAGGCGAGCGCCTTGGGTGTGTCGAGGCATCTGTGAAGCTAAATTTACATGGGTGTGTTCCAAATATAGGTCCAAGAATAAGATTAGAACATTAGCGTGGGCACAGATTCAAGTTCCTGCCTCACTATCCTGCCGGTCACAATTTAGGAGCAGTACGTCCTTTTCATTCTTTTCCATCGTTAGTTTCTCTGCCTGTAAAGATGTCAGGTTGCGTTGCATTGCTAGATGGAAGTTAGGGACGGACGTGTTTGGTGCAAAGCAGCAGAAAGTGCAGGGAAAGACTTTGGGAAAGATGAACAATGAGCCCAAACAGTTTGTCTGCATTGTTTAGTTGTTCCAGGTTGGATGTTTGTGCTGTAACCCAGTTTCAAGACTTCATGGCCTCTGAACGTGGCCACACAGATTAACCTCTGTGGAAACTTGTGATAAAGCACATTCTCCCCACTCCGCATCCTTAGTAGACTTTTGGTTTTCATCCCTGCATTGTATATGAACGTGTCATTTTTTTATTTGCGCAGCTGTGATTATTTTGGATTTTGCTAGCGATGCGTGAGCAGAAGCGTACAGATGACCGAACCAAAGGTTGCCGTGCAACTAATCCCAGTTTTCAGTGCAGCGCGTGGAGCGGCGTGTGCGTGAGAGTCAACACGGAGGTGGGTGTGTTTGCGCAGGTTGGGTTATTTTGGATGTCGTCAGTGAGAAGGAGAAACTATGTTACTGTAGGTGCGAGCTTCTCTCTGCGGTTGCCAAGCAACCAAAAGCCTTGAGTTGGTCCATAAAAGGCACTCGCACACACGTGCACGCACATGCATTGAGGACACACACCTGTACACATCTGATTGTTAAAAACAACGGCTATCACCCACCCCCCGCCCCCACTCCCCTGTGTCCACTCTGGGATTTGTTCTCACACATCACATGCCAGGTTGTAAAAGTGTGTATGTATGTGTGTGAGGGTGCACACACACACAGCAGGGGGCTTTTAAAAGTGGCATTGTTCAGACTGTTAAGATAGTTCAGCCAGGCAGGAGATGAAGACTCTTTCTGTGAGCACACGGAGGCATACTAATACAGATGTGTGCATGATCCACATGTGCACGCACAGACACTCAAACAACAGCAACAAGATGCTCGTTCCCACTCAAGCATTGGAGGCTGGCAAGAGGTAGATATTTCTTTTTTTTTTTGGCACCATATTTTCTCGTGATGACAGGTGGGGTAATGGGCCATTAGATTAACACCAAACAAAGGAGGTGGTTTCAAATGAAATGTGATGCTTTGAGATGGAAACAAGATGCTGCTCTCCTACTGACTTCGGATTTTCTGCAGTATATGCCCGTGCACGCTTCACTCAAAATAGGGTCAATGATGATAGAATGAGGCAATCTCTGCTCTTTAGGGTGCGTGTGTCAGAGGAGAAAGAAAGGCACAGACAGGGGGGAAAGGAACTGAGACACCGAGTTCGTGTGTATCCATGAGAGGGGGTGTGAAAGTGAGCATGTGCTCGTTAAAACAGAAAAGAAGAGGTACAAAAGAAAAAAAAGGTTGGAAGAGAATCTCTGTATCCATCAGCAAGGATTTACTGATGAAGAGGCAGAAAGTCTTTCATCTCTCCCAAAGATTTTCCCTTTTCAGCCTTCTTCTCTTCCCTTTTTTTAAATAAATTGCCATTGTTCCGTACACTAAATGTCCTCTGTCAGCAGATTCCCCGTGAAGCTGGAGAAAGTTTCATTTGGAACTGGTTTCAAACAGTAATTTTGCTCTCCGTTCCAACTGTTGTCTTTAAACGTGGCTCTCTTTCAAGCTGGAACAGATGGTTGGACTGCGGTGGTCTCGGCAACAGGTCAGACTGTACAACAACAAATCTAAACTTATAAAATGTTGTAGACATTTTTATGCAGTTCCACAATCTTGTTCCCTGAATTACAGCACAGCTCCTTCAGACTAGTTCTAAATGGAGGTTTTACAAACAACTCCATTCCCTGAAGGTTATAATGACTCTTTTTTTAAAAACAAATTTTAATTGAATATTTGGGGTAATATTTTTTATGAGCTTTTTACATGACCCGTAAAATACTATATCCAACCAAATCATACAATTTTATAATTTCAACTGATTAAATAATATATTTGTTGGGTGACTATGGCACTTTCTACTAATAATTCTCATATCTTTTGTTGTTAAATAAAATAGGGTTTGTAATTGTTTTGCATGATTTCCCCAAACTTCAGTACAATATATTAAATATGGAACAATCACTACATTATACGATACAAACAAAGCTTTGTCATTCAAAAACTATTTTTAATTAAATTGATTTAGCTATTTTTATTCATAAGTAATTTACATGAGATTTCCATGTCAGCTTCTCATCAATAAACGACAATCAAAGATTTTATTTCATTAATCTGTGAATTTCAATACTGTCAGTTTGAAATGGGACTTTGACGATTTTATTTCTATTACTAAATGTCATGTAGTTTGTTTTTTCCAAATTTATTGATAACTTATTAAGTTGGAACCAAGTTTGTATTTTTACAATTTTTTCCTGCATCATCTCTAACATCCGTTCAATATCTTCACCTGAAAAAGAAAAAGTGGTATCATCTGCAAATAAAACACACTTCAAAAACCCTGACACATCAACCAGATCATTCACATACAAAATAAAAAACTTTTGTCCCAACACAGAGCCCTGAGGAACTCCACATCCATTAACACAAAATTCAGATATTCTGATCTGAAATATGAGTTTCTGCAAGTATCAATTTAGAAATCCACGTTTATCACCTGTCCTAATGGTGGTGTTTATACAGAGAGAACGGACTGAGGACAACGGACTCAAAACCCTTTAGGTGATTTATTTACAGTGAAAATGTTCTATCTATCTATCTATCTATCATCTATCTATCTATCTATCTATCTATCTATCTATCTATCTATCTATCTATCTATCTATCTATCTATCTATCTATCTATCTATCTATCTATCTACTACTACCTACCTACCTACCTACCTATCTATCTATCTATCTATCTATCTATCTATCTATCTATCTATCTATCTATCTATCTATCTATCTATCTATCTATCTATCTATCTATCTATCTATCTATCTATCTTCTATCTATCTATCTATCTATCTATCTATCTATCTATCTATCTATCTATCTATCTATCTATCTATCTATCTATCTATCTATCTATCTATCTATCTATCTATCTATCTATCTATCTATCTATCTATCTATCTATCTATCTATCTATCTATCTATCTATCTATCTATCTATCTATCTATCTATATATGGTAAATGGACTGTACTTATATAGCGCCTTTCTATCTTATGAAGATACTCAAAGCGCTTTAAACTACAATCTATGCCTCATTTACCCATTCATACAGCACTCTACTAGATCTATACAAAGAATAATCAGAGCTTTATCACATTCATACACTGATGGGACACACAGAGGCAATGAGGGGTTCAGTGTCTTGACCAGGGACACTTCAGCATGTGACTGCTGGTGGTATAGAACCCCCCAACTTAGTAACAGTGTTTATATTCAACTCTAGTTCAGCTGTGCTCTGCAGTCAAACACCTGGGAAGATCACTCATCGTACTGACCATATAAAATACCAAACTAATGTACAAACACGTTTGTGTATAACAGCAAATCATAAAGCAGGTGTAAAAGACTGCTATGAAACTATTTGGGGGTGCAGTGCCAATTTACACATGCACATTAGTCACTAGCTATGTTTACATGGGCAAAATTCTGTGACCGGATTGAAATGTGTTCTGATTGCATAATTAGATAGCACCGTTTACATGGGCACAATCCGTTCATGATGAGTGTTTACATGCAGCAGGCTTTTATTCTGATCAGAAGTTCTGACATGCGCAGAGTGGTACACTCCCCTTAAAAAAAACACAGAAGAAGAAGTTACTTCCGTTAAAACCACAGAAGAAGAAGTTACTTCCGGGACGAAAGTAAACAGACGCGTCAAAATGGACCCGCGCCAGATTGTAATGACGGCGACTGAGTTTTTACTGCACTCCCTGATTGAACTACAGGTGAAGCAGCGCATGCTTTTAGTTTTTTTATTCACAGGATGAGAGCGCTGGACGTCCTCTGTCCTCCAAGCTGTCGTGGACAACAACTGTTGGTAAGATAATAAAAACGCTGTATGCTAATAAACTTTTTTGTCCTTTCCTTTTCTACCTGTCTGCGTGATACTGTCTGTATTTGTTATTAATTACTATTCTTCCTCTGTTTTCCTGTTTCTGGAGCATCAGTTGCAAGATGCCAGGCAGTGCCCATGATGCCAATGTCCTACGCCACTCAGACCTCTATCAAAGGGCTCATCTGTTGCCAAAAGTAAGGCTAATATTTACTATATTGTATTTAGTATTACTACAACGATTACAGCTAAGTATCTCAAAGTAGAGATGCTTAGCTGTTAAAGTTTTATTTAAAAAAATGTTTGTTTAAACCATAACTTTAAACAAATAGTTAAATCTTGCCAAAATGTAAGGCTAACATTTACTATATTGTATTTAGTTTTACAACTATTACAGCTAAGTATATCAGTAGACATACTTAGCTGTAAAGTTTTATTTAAAATAAAATTTGTTTGAACCATGTCTTTAAACAAATAGAGTTAAATGTTGCCAAAATGTAAGGCTAAAATTTACTATATTGTATTTAGTATTAAACTATTACAGCTAAGTATATCAGTAGACATACTTAGCTGTAAAGTTTTATTTAAAATAAAATTTGTTTGAACCATGCCTTTAAACAAATAAAAAGTTGAACACTAAATATTGGCATGTTCTTTTTTTGCAGTCTGTGAGGAACATT
>JBBPBX010015239.1:0-11417 GCA_038048925.1 Garcialebias charrua | reverse complement strand
GACTGAGGAAGTCTTTCGGACGAAAGACGAAACGTTTCTACAATTTTTTTGCTTTCTTTTGTTTTTTTGAATGTCCAGAGGACCAGACTCAGCTTTTTTAGAATGATAATAATAATAATAATTTACTTTATGCTAGATTATACTGTACCTATATAGCTCAGTAAATATCTCCTCTCATGTTAAACAAGAAATAGGTATTAACTTTGATCAAAGTGATTAAAATCACTAAAACATGCATTACCCAAATTTACAACACAAATGAAATAAAGTCATTTTGTTTTCGAGCATTTTCACAATGACAGGTGAAACTGTATGTCTCTGTAAGAGGTGAGCTTTTCCCTGCTCCTACCCCCCTTCTTTCCATTGTTCTACAACCACTTGACTCTCCTCAGCATCAAGCAGGTATGCCTGCAAAACAAAGAGGAGTGCCCACTCCCCAAACTGAGTGGACACACAAACAGATGATGGAAAACTTGCTCAGGGCACAAATAATAGATAACTTTTAATTTTTTTAGAGCTCAAGTGCCACCCTCCTCAAGATGTCACCATCACCAGTGTCACCAATATAAAAACAACTACTTATATTCATAATTAATCAGGTTTCATACATGCTCATTTCATTGTAGTAAGATCCAGCCTTTTCTCTGCAGGTTCCTGAGCTCTGGGCAGTCATCTCCTTGACGAGCTACAGGAGTATACGAGGTTGTGGAAGTGTTCCTTACTCTGCTGGAGCATTACCAACCAAGCCTGCCTCCTAAGTCTTAAGTCCTTGATTCCTTGTCTCCTTCCTCGTCCATCCTAGACCAGTACTTACCATTGGATCTCTGCAATCTCATCTTGGCTTACCTTCAGCTGCTCCACTTCACGACTTGCCCATCTAATAACCTTTCTGCTGTCCCTCAACCCTGGACTATACCTGGAATCCTCTGCCCTCCTCTAAACATTGTGCATCTTCCTACATATTAGTAAGGAACAGACAACATGTTCATTACCTACCATTCCTTCCAGAAGTCATCCTTTCTCAGGTTCCACTGTATGTTCATGTATGCATAGACATAAATACGTAGATGACTCATAGAGCGCTGAATTGAACGACCGAGTCTCCGTCATGTAGGATGTGGCAAAAGTGAATCGATAGAAGAATATGTCTCATTGATTCAGAGCAGCAGCATGGAAAAGCTGGGCAAGACTATTCGTTTCCAAGATTTATAACTTACACACATAAACAAACTTCATCGATGTGAATAATTAGAATCAGTTAAATTTGAATGTTGATGCTCTTTATTCAGAAAATCCACACGTCACATGTCGGGATCTGGTTATTATAGACCCAGATTAAATGTTAAACATGAATATTTTAGTCTGTCCACTGTATGTGTGTAACTTCTGCCCAGAGTAACAAATAGCTAAACACGTTGCGTGTTTAGCGGTAAAGATGACTCAGATGTGGACGTAAAATGAGGTTATACTGTCTTGTCTTCATCAACTGCTTTACAAGCCAGAACTTCTTATATTATTGTGAAACTGCAAAATAAACACCAAATACAAAGTTTCAATAAGAATAAAGTTGTGTTATAATTTGTAGTTTTGCTTAAAGCATAAACTAAATGCTACATATAATTAGCATTTTCTTCATAAATTTGTAAATTGACACAAACAATCTCAATATTTGCAAACTATAAACTGCAAAGTAACTATATTAATGTGGTGTTTAATCAAATTTACAGACAAAAATTCTTCAAGGCTCAGCAACAGAAGATGGAAACAGATCGAAAGATTGTGCTGAGCACATTACCTGGTTCTGCAGCGAGCGGGCGAGATGGTTGATCTGACCTCTGACCTAACCCATGTGACTCTACTAACCAATGGAAATACATGAAACTTTTCAAAATAATTTGCACTACAAAACACTGTTGTGGCACATCACAGTTTCTATATTTATCATCAAAATGATAGTGTTAGACACTGTAGTAGTTGTAAATACTCAAACGAATACATAAAAGAAAGAAGAGGGTAAAATATATTGGATGGATGGTTTAGTGCTTATCTATAACTCCAGCATTTAAAGGAGCAAACATTTTAATGATCACGGTAAAAGTTACAAATGTCGTCTTTGGTGCCTTTTTGTTTTCCAGATACTGTATATTAGTGTTTGTGAATGACAGACATTAACATAAAACACTTTGTAGAACGGTGATTTATGAAGTTCAGTCCATTTCCTTTTATTAGTTGACCGGCAGATCTGCCACATCCAATATGGCGGACGCTCTGATGTACCACTGCAATGGGCCAGTCTGCTCAGCGAGGCATCTACGTATATATGTCTATGCATGTATGTATATAATTGATCTCTGTAAATAGTCATTTTAATTATTTTAAGAGCTTGAGTCTGTTTGTCTCCGTCCTCTTGATCGTCCTCCAATTGAGGACCTATCACGCTGGTGATGATCATACATGTCCAAAGATTTCCCGAAGATCCTCCAAAGACCAGTCACATTCTAATTGAGTGAGAGAGAAGAGTGAGTCTGTACTGCTCTTTTTATTTTTTTACTTTGTCAGTTTTTTTTCTTTTCCAGAAAAACCGACTTCAAATCTGGACAATTTACTGGCTTTATTCCCCTCGTGCTTCATAAAACACCAAAGACACTCTGCGTGCTGGCAGACTGCTGGAGGTTTCAGCACACCAGCAGTTTTTTTCACCACAACCAGAGCTGTAACATTTGATTCTGTGTGTTGTACAAAAAAACACATCTGAAATAGTTAAGCAGTGCGAAAACACAACTCAGCAAGTAACGTCACCCACACAGTCAGTAGGGAGACATGCATACAAACATAAAAGGAACATACAGCAAGAAAACATGACATATTGCACATGAAACGGACCAAAAGGCGGAAAAGGCAAAACAGTGTTAAGCACTTTCAAATGGAGCTACTATTAAAGAAATGCTCACAGGTTTACAGGCAAGGTGGAACCACGCTGCTGAGTCTGTCACATACAAGCTGTGGCATCATGGGATGATTATTTTTAGCTGATAAATTGTTGCTGATCCAGAACCTAAAAACTGAGCTCTGAGATTTTCTTTCCTGCTTGTTAAAGTGCAAACTGGGAATGCTGGTGTTCAGCTGAGCGGCACAAAAAGGTGGAAGTGAACTCTTAATGATCCCCCAACACTAAATAAGGCAAAACGAGTCTCATCAATGACAGATTAGATTTTGAAGAATTTATTTTAAAAGAGAGTGCTTTTTTTCCCCATCCATAAACTTTTAAAATCTTAAAAGTGACACTGTGTTTGCCTCCAAACAGTGATTGGTTGGTGCCACTAAGCGTCTCAGCCACAGCATCCTCTTTCTGCAAGTCTGCTGGTTCCACAGTGTTGCTCCCAGCAGCACCGTCAGCAGATCAAAAGTAATGAGTGCCCAGATTAGCCCATTATAAATTAGAATAACATCACCAGGCTGGTGTTTGTAGAGATACACACTAAACTCTGTAATGAATGAAATTACCGTACTGGCTGACTATGTTGCTGCACAGCTCTGGGGGTAGTTGCCACGTCTGCTGAGGGGATGGGGTAACGTTTTTTTATTTTATTGTCCCTCTTTCATTTGCTCCTTTTCTCAGGTGTTGCCACAGTGAGAGAACTCCCACAAAGACTCAGCAAATGTTTTATGCCAGATGCCCCAACCACCGAGTTACCCCAGCCTACATGTGTGGAGCAGAGGGCTGCCATCCAGGGCGCCTGGGGGAGCACCTGGGGCCTTGCTGAAGGGCCAAGGACAAACAGAAGGGGGAATGTGCCGACTAAAAATAAAGTGGAGCCTGGTAAAAAAAAAAAGAAAAACTCCACTCTGATACAAGAAACTGATCAATTGTGACAAGAAATCAATTGGTTAATCAAGGAAAAATCTTTCTGAGGGCAGGCTAAATGGTAGTGGGTTCATCTTTAAAATGTGCGGTCTCTCAAACTATTTGACTTACGGTAATTGCAACTAAGATGCTCTCAGAACATATTGTTACTGTCACATGACAACATCCATCCATCCATCCATCCATCTTCTTCCGCTTATCCGGGGTCGGGTCGCGGGGGTAGCAGCCTAAGTAGGGAGGCCCAGACTTCCCTCTCCCCAGCCACTTGGAGCAGTTCCTCCGGGGGAATCCCAAGGCGTTCCCAGGCCAGCCGAGAAACATAGTCCCTCCAGCGCGTCCTGGGTCTTCCTCTGGGTCTCCTCCCGGTGGGACGTGCCCGGAACACCTCACCAGGGAGGCGTCCAGGAGGCATCCTAACCAGATGCCCGAGCCACCTCAACTGGCTCCTCTCGATGTGGAGAAGCAGCGGCTCTACTCCGAGTCCCTCCCGGATGACTGAGCTTCTCACCCTATCTCTAAGGGAGAGTCCAGCCACCCTGCGGAGAAAACTCATTTCAGCCGCTTGTATCCGAGATCTTGTTCTTTCGGTCATAACCCAAAGCTCATGACCATAGATGAGGGTGGGAACGTAGATCGATCGGTAAATTGAGAGCTTTGCCTTTTGACTCAGCTCTCTCTTCACCACGACAGACCGGTACAGCGCCCGCTTCACTGCGGACGCTGCACCTATCCGCCTATCGATCTCACGCTCCAGTTTTCCCTCATTCGTGAACAAGATCCCGAGATACTTAAACTCCTCCACTTGGGGCAGGACCTCCTCCCCGACCCGGAGAGGGCATGCTACCCTTTTCCGGCTCAAGACCATGGCCTCGGATTTGGAGGAACTGATCCTCATCCCGGCCGCATCACACTCGGCTGCAAACCGCTCCAGTGAAAGTTGTAAATCACGAACTGATGAAGCCAGTAGGACCACATCATCTGCAAAAAACAGAGAAGCGATTCTAAGGTCACCAAAACGGATCCTCTCAACACCTTGGCTGCGCCTAGAAATTCTGTCCATAAAAGTTATGAACAGAATCGGTGACAAAGGGCAACCTTGGCGGAGTCCAACTCTCACCGGAAACGAGCCTGACTTACTGCCGGCAATGCGGACCAAGCTCTGACACCGGTCGTACAGGGACCTAACAGCCCTTATCAAAGGGCCTGGTACCCCATACTCCCGGAGTACCCCCCACAGAACCCCCCGAGGGACGCGGTCGAATGCCTTCTCCAAGTCCACAAAACACATGTAAACTGGTTGGGCAAACTCCCACGCACCCTCCAGGACCCTGCTGAGGGTGTAGAGCTGGTCCAGTGTTCCACGACCAGGACGAAAACCACACTGCTCCTCCTGAATCCGAGGTTCGACTATCCGACGGACCCTCCTCTCCAGAACCCCTGAATAGACCTTACCAGGGAGGCTTAAGAGTGTGATCCCCCTATAGTTGGAACACACCCTACGGTCCCCCTTTTTAAATAGGGGAACCACCACCCCAGTCTGCCAATCCAAGGGAACTGCCCCCGATGTCCACGCGATATTGCAGAGTCGCGTAAGCCAACACAACCCTACAACATCCAGAGCCCTAAGGAACTCCGGGCGAATCTCATCCACCCCCGGAGCCTTGCCACCGCGGAGCTTTTTAACCACCTCGGCGACCTCAGCACCAGAGATCGGAGAACCCGACCCAAAGTCCCCAGGCTCTGCTTCCTCAGTGGAAGACGTGCCAGTAGGATTGAGGAGGTCTTCGAAGTATTCCGCCCACCGACTCACAACATCCCGAGTTGAGGTCAGCAGCACGCCACCTCCACCATAAATGGTGTTGGTCTCGTACCTCTTTCCCCCCCTGAGACGCCGGATGGTGGACCAGAATCGCCTCGAAGCCGTACGGAAGTCATTCTCCATGGCCTCTCCGAACTCCTCCCACGCCCGAGTTTTTGCCTCAGCAACCACCCGAGCCGCATGCCGCTTGGACTGCCGGTACCTATCAGCTGCTTCCGGGGTCCCACAAGCCAAAAAGGCCCAATAGGACTCCTTCTTCAGCCTGACAGCATCCCTCACTGCCGGTGTCCACCACCGGGTTCGAGGGTTGCCACCTCGACAGGCACCAACAACCTTGCGGCCACAGCTCCGATAAGCTGCCTCGACAATAGAGGCGCGGAACACGGCCCACTCGGACTCCATGTCCCCCGCCTCCCTCGGAACGTGTTCAAAGCTCTCCCGGAGGTGGGAGTTAAAGCTCCGTCTTACGGGAGACTCTGCCAGACGTTCCCAGCAGACCCTCACGATACGTTTGGGTCTGCCAGGTCTGACCGGCATCCTCCCCCACCATCGGAGCCAACTCACCACCAGGTAGTGGTCAGTAGACACATGACAACAGTTTATCAAATATCATACACGGTTTAACAGTGGAAAGGTTTAGAAAACTGGGATCACAAGAACTAAGAAACTTTTTTTGTTTTAAGAATGCAGTGATTTTATTTGTCTTAGCTTGTTAATCCAATCATGTCAATTGTTTTCGTCTAAATTTAGGTTGTTCAAAGAGCTATCTACAGCATGTAAGACAATAATCATTTCTAACTTTTCAACCAGTCTGAATGATCCCTTTCACAGGTTTAGACAAAGTTTCTTCTTCTTGTCCACAATCTCTACTTTTCTCAAGCAAAGAGAAAGAGTTTCAATTTTTGTTGAGTAACAAATCAATTCTGAGAATATCCAGCTGATTTCGGAGAAATATTCACAAATAGAAGAAATAATTGTTCTTTTTACATAAATCTGTGTTTTTAGCATCAAGAATGTGGTGTACAGTGTAGGCAGGATGGTGGGGGTGCGACTTGAGGATTTGGGGTAATGTTGGAAATGGGTTTGAATTGGGAAATATGAAAATGCGATGGGTTCTCATAGGGGGTATAAATTGAAGCAAACTGAGGAGGGACTGATAGAGTTAATCTCAAATGGTCATACACATCTTTGAGTTTATGTCATGGCAGATTGTGTAAGAGGTATGTTGCAGGAAGAGGGCCAAACTTTCTGATTAGGAATCTACTGGACAGTCAGAATTTGTTTCTTGCGTACGTTTTGTCAATTATGAAATGTCTATAGAAGGGCTGCCTTTGTTGGGTGCAAAATCCATCAATAACTTCTCAGATGATGCTGAACAGAGGATACAATCAATCACTTTGGTCTACTGGACTGGAAATAATGGAGGTTGATAGCTTGGCGAGATTTCAAAGGGGGTTAATCCAATAGCAGAAGAGGTAAGGATGTTGTGAGAATACTCATTTCAAAGCAGCTAAGAACTCGGACATAGGTGTTGTACTTGATTTTTTTGTTGTCAAGGTTCAGGTTACTGAGATGACAACATATACAACAAACAAGTACTGTATATTTTTGTAAGCCAAAACTGTTTAATTAGGAAAAACAAATCTTGGCACACTTCCTGCTTTTTTGCTCTCTTGTCCTATAATCAGAGTCTCTCTTTACACATCTTCCTAAGCAAAATTTATTATGGATCTGGACAGCTGGTCTCTCAACACAATCAATAAAATGTTACAAGAAGACAGGCAGGGTAAAGGACAGCCCTCTTCTTGGAAACATAATTGGATTCATGATAACTGGATTCTGCTTTTTTGGAGTCAGTGGAAATCTGGATTGTCGACAAATTTGGAAATGCAAGTAGCTATTTAAGCTGTCTGGAATGTGTGTGCTAGGCTTGACAACACTCAGACTGTGTGCGAACTAGCTGTGGATCTGTAACAGAGCTGAGTAGGCAGGACTGTGGAACTTTGTGGCAGTGTTCATGGACGGTTGGAAGGACGAGATCTTGGAGAAGTTGTAAGCCCAACTTCAGCAGAATGTCCACGGTTCTAGCTGTTTGGATTCACCATTGAGTGTTACAGCAGAACTGAAGGCAGACATGTCAGTAGAGTGACAATTGTTGTTCATCTGAATTTGGCCTCCCCGTTGGCCTTGGATAGACCAACTTTTCTCAAATTGCTCCTGGAGGATACGTAAACTAAGGAGCTCTGGACATGGTGTGAGACATGATTTTTTTTTTTTAACTCCTTCCACCCTTGTGTTCTCTTTTCCTCGTCTACTCTGTATGTTGTATGTAACAGGTCTCTCTTGTATATGAGTCTCTGAGGCTCAATGGGAACTAATCTGTATAAATTTGATTTGATTTGATGTTTATTCATTCATTTTAAAAGAACAATACAGGACAGTTTCATCAGATACAAAAATACAAGTAGGATAAAATGAAAGGAGCAGAAAGAAGATGAAATCTTATTATATCTGCCCCTTATTTCACAGTTTGTTCAACCAATGATAACCTTCAAACTACATCACAAAATGAATAATTCTACTTAATTTTACTAACTGTAATACACAAACTACATCACAAAATGAATAATTCTACTTAATTTATCTAACTGTAATACACAAACTACATCACAAAATGAATAATTCTACTTAATTTTTCTAACTGTAATACACAAACTACATCATTCTAACTGTAATACACAAACTACATCAGAAAATGAATAATTCTACTTAATTTTTCTAACTGTAATACACAAACTACATCACAAAATGAATAATTCTATTTAATTTTTCTAACTGTAATACACAAACTACATCACAAAATGAATAATTCTATTTAATTTTTCTAACTGTAATACACAAACTACATCACAAAATGAATAATTCTACTTAATTTTTCTAACTGTAATACACAAACTACATCACAAAATGAATAACTCTACTTAATTTTTCTAACTGTAATACACAAACACACTAAGCTACATCATCAGTCAACATAAGTGTAATACACAAACACACTAAGTTACATCATATATAGTTTTTGAGCAAGTCCTTTTTGACCTTTTTCTTAAATGTATACATTGATTTTGCATTTTTAACATCACTCTCCAGAGCATTCCACAATCGAACTCCCTGAATTGAGGTAGACCGTCCCTTTAAGCTGGTTCTGAATTGTGGTTTGATGAATATCTCTGTCCCTTTGAGATTGTAATAACTTTGTCTTTTTATAAAATTTCTTTGGATATTTAAAGGTAATGTGTTATTATGAGCCCTATACATAACTGATAAAATACTATATTCTACCAATTCCTGGAATTTCAATAAATTTAGCTGAAGAAACAAGGTGTTTGATGGGTGACTGAAATGTTTTCTGGTGATTACTCTTACAGCTCTCTTTTGTAAAATAAAAACAGGCTTTGTAATTGTTTTGCACGCTTTTCCCCAAACCTCAATACAATAGATTAAATGTGGAACAATGATTGTGTTATACAACATATACAGAGCTTTATCAATTAAAAAATCCCTGACTTTATACAGTACTGCAATTGATCTAGCTATTTTTGTTTTAATGGAATTTACATGATGTTTCCATGTCAGTTTGTCATCAATGATAACACCCAGAAACTTCACTTCACTCACTTTACAGATCACAACATCTTCAATTTCAAATGGATCGTCAACAATTCTCTTTTTGTTACTGAATATCATGTAATTAGTTTTATCTAAATTCAAAGATAATTTGTTTAATTTAAACCAAGTTTGTATTTTTATAAATTCTGTTTTCATCATATCCAAAATCTGTTTTATGTCTTTACCCGAACAGAAAAATGTGGTGTCATCGGCAAAAAGAACACATTTAAGAAGTCCTGACACATTTACCAAGTCATTCACATATAAAATATATAAAATAAATAACTTTGGTCCAAACACAGAGCCCTGAGGAACTCCACAAGTGATATGCCATGTGTCGTTGTGTCCCTGGGCAAGACACTTAACCCCGAGTTGCTCCCGGTAGGACTGGAAGGCGCCTTGCATGGCAGTCGCCGCTACCGTTGTATGAATGTGTGTATGAATGGGTGGATGGTTGGTATTGTAAAGCGCTTTGGGGTCCCTCACAGGGGGCTGGAAAGCGCTGTATAAATAAGGTCCATTTACCATTTACCATATCACGAAGGTCAGATCTAACATCATTTATTTGCACAAACTGTTTCCTATCTTTCAAATAGCTAGATATCCACTGTAATAATAATAATATAATAATGTCATATTTTTGTCATCTATGCATGTTTCCACACAAGACAAAATTTGACTCTGCATTTAACCCAATCACCACCAGGTGGCAGCAGGCAGCTATAGAAAGCGCGCCGGGAAGCAGTAGTGATTAGATGTGCTGCTCAAACACACCACAAAACTATGCCGTGACTGGGGTTTGAACCACGGTCCTCCAGATCCCAAGTCCAGTTCCCTTGCCACTACACCATCTTGGCCACTATAAAATGCTGGTCCTCTAATATCATATTTATTTAGTTTTTCAAGGAGAATGGTGTGGTCAATGGTATCAAATGCTTTTTTTAGATCAACAAAAACACTAACACAGTACTGTTTATGATCGACAGCATTAGTTATTTGTTCCATTAAATCCATGAGAGCCATTGATGTAGAGTTTTTTCCTCTAAACCCATACTGACTGCTACTTAAAATATTTTGTTTATCAATAAATTGATCCAATCTGGTCACAAATAGTTTTTCTAGAATTTTTGAGAACTGTGGTAACAAGGATATTGGCCTATAATTATTGAATACACATTTATCACCATTTTTAAAAAGAGGAATTACCTTTGCTACTTTCATGTTATCTGGAAATATTCCTGTTGAAAAAGATAAATTGCATATATATGTAAACGGTTCAATAACATAACTCATTATTTCTTTTACGAACATCATATCCATGTCCACCCAGTCTTTTGATCTCTTGTCTGAGAGATTTTTTTACCATTTTCATAATTTCCTCTTTGTTAGTTCCATTAAGAAAAATACTGTTGGTGCAACTTTTAATTGAATGACACACATTATTATCTACTTTTGGTATTTTAGCTGCAAGACTTGATCCAATATTTACAAAATATTGATTAAATTAGTTCCATTAAGAAAAATACTGTTGGTGTAACTTTTAATTGAATGACACACATTATTATCTACTTTTGGTATTTTAGCTGCAAGGCTTGATCCAATATTTACAAAATATTGATTAAATTCATTTACAATATCATTCTCATCATGTATTTTTTTGTCATCTTTCACAAAATATTTTGCAATGTTCGTTTTCGCTTTATGACTTTTTAGAACATCATTTATAACTCGCCATGTTGTTTTAGTGTCACCATTACTCTTGTTTAATAAATCACTATAGTATTCTTTCTTGCATTTTCTTATAATCATTACCAATTTATTTTTATATTTTTCTTCAGCTTGTTGTGTTCTCGTTTTTAAGAAACATGAATACAAGTAATTTTTTTTACAAGCATTTCTCAACCCTTTAGTCATCCAAGGTTGGTCGACAATATTTCTTTTTCTACGATTTCTTTGCACACAATTCTTTTCATACAGAGCTTCTAAAATATTCATAAATTCATCATATGATCTGTTAACATCATCAATATACACGTCCTTCCAGTTTTGCTTCTGTAAATCATC
>JBBPBX010015238.1:22186-49779 GCA_038048925.1 Garcialebias charrua | reverse complement strand
AACTTCCAATACTGGAGGGGGTCACCATCAAACTTGATCATATCTGTCGGTGGGAGCCTGAGAGAGTCTACTTGGGCTTGAAACTGCTGCCTTGAAAACTCTAGCAGTTGTGAGATTGAATCATCTGCTATCTGGGATGGCGATGGTTGTATTATTGTAGGGATGTTTCCAGTTATAGGTGTAGAATGAAGATCTGCAGCTAGGGCTTGCATCTTTTGCTGATTATGTAGCATCTGTGCGTCCAGCTCAGCCTTGTGATGTATTCGCTGAAGTTCCAGCTCAAACTCCACCTTGTTGAGTCTAATTTGTAGCTCAAAGTTCTCCTTCTCTTTCTTCCTTAGGGCTTGGATTTTCTCCAGTTCTGCTGATGTGGAATTTTTATCTTTCATGTCAGCTGGTGGTTCACTAAATAAATCAACTTTAGTGACATCTGACTCATCATCAACATTTGGATGGACACCAGCTCCATCTTCCTCTTCTTGCAGCCAGGCTAGAGCCTCGTGACGCACATCATGAACGTTCATCAATATAAGCTTCTCATAAGCATCAGACTCTTCTTTGTCAATATCATCGGTGAGCTGAGTATGATAGCATCTATGAATTTCTCGAAGCTGTGCAAGTGCTAAGTCGAGGCTTTGCAGCACTGACCTTAATTCTTCTGGCTTATTTTCTCTGATTTTTTCATTTGCAGTTGTTATCATCTTAGTTACAGCTGCTTTAGCTTGTCCTCTCTTCCTCTTTAGTGCTGCAAGGTCTTCAGACATGGTTGCCTCGTGTTTAACTTTATGTTACAAAGAACATAAGGTCGTTGTTGTTGTTGTTATTGTTGCCTTTAATTGCCGAGTGTTTTCACACGAACATGCCGGTTAAACTGTAAATAAAATAAACAAAAATGCCAATACTTAGTATTGCAAAATTCAAATAAACACAAACTTAAACATAGACTTAAGAACTAGAATAGATTAGAATAGATTAATTGAATAAAATAAAATCGATTAAATATATTAATTTGATTGAATAGATTAAACATATACTTAAGAACTAGAATAGATTTAACCAACCAGTTATAAACATCAGCATTTAAATATCACAGTGCAGCAACAAAGCTATCATTTAGCTAACTAGCCTTTCATTTTATATTTTCTTTTTTATACAAGAAACATGTGTTTGCTATGTGTTCTTTTTTATAAAATGAATAAATAAATAAATAAATGAAATGAAAGTTAGCTAACTAGCTGCTACCCGTTAGCATCTTATTAGCTCTAAGCTAATTCACCAAAACCCACGCTTAGAACTACAAAATAACATATCTCTCACATCTTACAGCATTAAATATAACTTACCACGTTGGGCAATAATCATGAACACAAGTAAGATATGATTTTATGTTAGATTTGGCTTGTTATTTTCAGCTAACGGCTAAATAAAACCCACTTCCGGTCCGCCGTTGATTCACTTCCTGTTTAACCGTCAACTCACTTAAACAAAAAGTAAAGCTATAGAGCCCTCTAGTGGAAAATGGGAGGAGTGAATCCAACACCGCGCATCGCGGACGTAAAAAAAAAGCTTTGCGCGTACATGCCCTGAGGGGCAACGCAGGGCTACGCTTTTGCCTTGGCGTACGTACTGTATAGGCGTATCGTGAGGACGCTCAAGTGTATCTCGGCCTTAATACAGGGTGACCAGCTGGGCTGGGTGGGAGTCTGAGAGAGAGAGGGTCTTGGCTGCAGACTGCGGATGACGGCGGTGTCAGTCCCGGAAGTGGTGCTATTGCATTCCGGAACTGAAGGGGGCGCTGTTTTCATGATCGCTCCCGTCTGCAGACGGACAGTGTCAGTCCCGGAAGTTGTAGTAATGCATTCCGGAAGTGAAGGGGGCGCTATTTTCATAATCACTACTATAAATTAAAGAAGCAAGTAGCGCTTCTCGAAGTTGTGTGTGTGTGTGTGTGTGTGTGTGTGTGTGTGTGTGTCTCTTCTCTCAGCTTGTAAATATTAGTTGTTTTACAGTGTTGTTCACACATTGAAGTTGTCACAAATTTGTTGTTCATTTTTGGTGACATGTCTTTTTTTTTAAATCTGTTCTGCTGAAGTACATTAGCTAGCCTTTTGAGTTGTTTAGTCATCGTTTTGTTTTTCACATTGTGTTCTTTAAACAGTATGTACATTTTTGAGTGTCCCTTTTGTTGTATATCTGTTGATTTTCATTTTTTAAAATGTTTGTATATGTGTGCATTCAATGTTTAATATACTTTTTGAACAATGACTGGAATCAATACGCGTTTTCTTTAAAAAACAAATATGGCTAGGTTAGGTTGTTTATGTTTAGAATTAATAGTTCTTTTTTTAATCAAGCAACCACATACAGAAAGATGTTCAGTTACAAACATCTACAAACAATAAATGCAAAAATTAAAGGTATGCTCAGCGACGGTGGACACCGAGTGGAGGTGATGGAAACTCAGGTGAGGAGCAGTTGTTCACATCAAGCCGGACTTTATGAAGGGTAATCTGAGTAGACCAACACCAATATGCTGGGATGGAGGCGCAAATTGAGCTGATTGGCTGAACTGAAGACTTGCAATTTACACACAGGCTTAATTTATGTATCCACTGACTTCAAAAATGTTTTCATATAGAATCAAATTTATTCATCCACAGTGAACCATTCTTGCAACGTCTACTGCCGGGACCCGACTACTGAAGATCATTTCTTGTCAAACGTTCTAAAAACTACTTCCTCTGAGTGTTAATTAATCCCTTTGGGTTTTGAAACAATTGGATATTTGAGTGCAGTTTATGAAGTTTCCAATGACACATTATGGTAAACAACGATAATATTTGAGCTCACCTGCAACCAAGCATATTATAGTTTTTGGAATGCAGCTGTGGTAAACCCACTACAGTATAGGGATAAGCGTGTGTGTATGATAATTAATGGATGGATAAATGTGTTCCTAATGTAATGTATTTGTCTTTAAAATATTAATTTCCATTAAAAAAAATTGTAATAGGGATAAGCGTGCATGTATGATAATTAATGGATGGATAGTGTTCCTAATGTACATTTGTACATTATTTTATCAACTGAAGTTATTGAAGTTCCATGATTTGGTAGACTATATTTTATTATGTATAGGGCTAAAAATAATGCATTACCTTTAAATATCCAAATGCATTTTGTTAAAAGACAAAGTTGTTATAATCTTAAGGGGACAGAGATGTTTGTAAAACCACAAAAAAATGAACAAATTTAATAAACATAAACATTTGTCTTTAAAATATTAATTAGCACCACTAGCGCCTTTAAAATATTAACTTCCATTATTTTTTTTTTAGAATAGCGCCACTAGTGCCTTTAAAATATTAATTTCCATTCATTTTGTTGTTGGTGCGTGTTTTAATGGCGCCACTAGCGCCCCCAATAGCGCCACTAGCGCCCCCTTCATTTCCGGAGTGCAATAACACCACTTCCGGGACTGACACCGCCGTCATCCGCAGTCTGCAGCCAAGAGTACTTGCTGAGAGAAGGCGAATAAAAGGCAGAGAATGTGCAGCACCGTGTCCTGCTCGCCGCCGCCTACACTATGACGAAAAATAAATAAACAGCACAAGAAAATGTATTTGATTTATTCGTATGCTTATAATAAAAAAAAAAACGACAATGCTTTGCATACAGCAAAACAAAGACTGGGAAATGGGTTAGGTCAGTAAAAGTAGATTCTCAGAAAAACATGTTTTCTTTCTGTTCTTCCTGAAGCAAAAAGTAAAAAATATTTTAGAATGATCTTGTGTAACTTAACGTAACTTAACATCTTTTTTTTTGTCCCACACTAGAGTTTTTGGGATCTGGTCACCCTAATCACATATGAATCAAGTTTTGGTGGTTTTTCTGCTTGCTAATTTTTCACACATGTAGACTGTTTAAAAATTTAGTTTCTATGCTGTAGTGCTAGTGATAGTGATCTTAGTGATTGAGTAACTTTATTTTATTTAAATATTATTTAAATATTGTCTTTATTAGTTATGTAGTTACAGAGCCATCGGCTCTCTGATGGTTCCTCCTTTTTGAGGCATGGTATAACAAACACCATTATGTCATCTTAATAAACTATGATTTTATTCTAAGCACCTTGTTGGGTCAAGGGAAAACAGACATAAATACAAGCAATATCTAAGAGTGGTTGCTGTTAGCACATCTTGCTCTGACTATAATCATTCTGACAGGGTGCCATGATAACATGGGTCATCTCCATAACTTCTCTTTCAGCCTCCCGACACAGAACTTCCTGTTACATTTCAAAATAAGAGCAACATAAATGTGTAGTGGGAGGGGCTAAATGTTTGTTTTTTAATACCTCATTACATTAAAAAACAAAATCTGTTTTAGTTGTTGAATAATGTAAAACTCTTCCACTGGTACATTTTCATCTTTAAATCACTTCTTGGTCTGCTGCCCTCATACATGTCTTTGCGTGAGTGCAGCTACAGCGTGCGCTCTCAGGACATGATTACCTGCAGTGTTCCGTCAGTGAGGACTGAACTTGGAAAAAGGGCCTTCTCCTACTCTGCTCCTGCTTCATGGAATATCTTACAAAAAGATCTGAAGCTCTCGACCTTGACTTCTCTAAATGGTTTTCAGAATCTGTTGGAATCCTGGCAAAAACCAATGCAGATTTGTTCCTGTCTTTGATTTTATACGTCTACCTTATAATGTTTTGCTAGTTTTTTGATACTTTGTTAAAAAAAAGAAAAAAAAAATTCTTTTGTTTTTTTCTCTCTTTTTGTTTTCTATTGTTTATTGTTTGTTTGTTTATTGTTTAATGAAATTCTATCACTGCTGTTCATTGTTCTTTAGTTTTAGCAGGTCGCTTTCGTAAATGAGCCCATGAGGTTCAAAAGATTTACCTGACTAAATAAAGGTTGAATGAATGAATGAAAAAATGTGAAAATAGTTACAATCTATTCATAAAGAAAAAAATAAAGTAACCAAAATAATAATGATACTTAAACTGTCTTTGGGACAAAGGATGTTTCCTTTAACTTCACATTTTATTGTTCAACATTTTAAATCAGTCACTGCAGATGAGTCCGTTTCTGCAACTGGAGCAGGTTTTATGCTTACTGCTTAACTTCCTCAGCTGTCTCACATTTTCAGGGTCAATGTTTCAGCTCCAGATCAGATCTCATAGAGGAGAACTTCTAAAGAGAACATTTTGTTTAGGGCCATTACCTCTTTACAGGACTCATGATCTTTAATTGAGACCAGACTTTTTAACAAATGGAGCAGGTTTCTCTTCAGATGCTTCATATTTCATTGTACCAGACCACACTCACCTGTGTCAGGTGCAGCTACAAGCCAAGGACTAAAGAGAATCTTCTTGTTTGACAGCAGATATAACGCTGTTTCTTACAAACCTTCAGTTTTTAAAAAGACCTGATGCAACTTAACTAAAGAGAAGAAAATACAGCCAATCAGTGTTTGTCCTTTAGAAACGCCTATTCTCCAGAAACGCCCACTTTTGGTCTGCAGAGAACGCTTCTCAGCTTAGAGATCTAGATGATGCTGTATGATGTATGAATGAGTAAATGAGGTGCAGATTGTAGCGTACAGAGCTTTGAGTATCACTATAAGAAAGAAACGTGCTGTATAAATAAAGTCCATTTATCTGATTTAAAAAAGAACACGAGGAACAGACATAACCATATCAGCATATAAAATGAAAATTAAATGGAAGAAAAAAGCTTTTTTTTAAAAATAGCTACATTATAAAGTGATGTAGAAAACTAAAAATAGGAACATGTCTGCATTGGTTTTTCCAGGAACTTATCAAGTGTTTGAAGCCATTTAGAGAGGTCAAGGTCGAGATCTTCAGATCTTTTTACAAGATATTGAAACAGGAGCAGAGTAGGAGAAGGTCATTTTGTCTAGTTCAGTCCTCACTGAGGGAACACTGCAGGTAATCATGTCCTGAGAGCGCACACTGTAGCTGCACTCACACAGAGACATGTAGGAGGAGATGTATGAGGGCAGCAGACCAAGAAGTGATTTAAAGATGAAAATGTACCAGTGGAAGAGTCTGTGTGAAGTTAATGGTGATTAATTGTCTAATTCTGTCCAACAGAAAAAGGCCCAAAGCAGCACAAAAATCTGAAAGAAGCTAAAAGTAGCATAAACGGCTCTTTTTTTAGCATAAAAGCTGAAAAGAGTGTATAAATGTAAATGTACAAATAAATATAAGTGTACAAATTAGCAACAACAACAACAAAAGAAAGGCTAAAATTAGCAGAAAGCTGAACGAAGCAGAAAAGTTACAAAAAATCTATAATTAGCTGAAAATTTCAAAAAAGTTTACATCTACAGAAAAGTAGCTGAAAGGGCAAAAATAGCTGAAATTAGCATAAAAAGTTTGACAGGAGCATAAAAGTTGACATGAGAAAGACATAAAACTACAGTAGTTTGCAAAAAAATAAAAAGGCAGCAAAGGAATATTAAAAAACAGCTGAAAAGACGTTGGAAGCTGAAATGAGCAGTAAAACATAAACGGCACAAAGTTTGGAAGGAAGTGGAGAGCGCCGTTCATTTTCTTTGAGGAAAACGTGGCCGACAAAGTTATTTCAAAAAGTAAATTTGACACAGATGCCAGTAGAGCAGGAGCGTCCTGAACGAGCCGAACGTTTGAAACTGTGGAACGAGCTGCGTGCTGAAAAACGTACGGACGATAAAATGATCTTTAAACTTAACACGAGGTGCCGGTCCCAAACCCCCGCCGCACCTCTGGAACACTGAAACGGGTAAAGAAATGTTTCGGCTGTGTGTTCCCGTGGTTTCTTCAGGTGTTTCAGCTGTGTGTTCGGCTGTGTGTTCGGCTGTGTGTTCGGCTGTGTGTTCTCGTGGTTTCTTCAGGGTTATGGTTTGTCGTCATCCCTTTATGATCCTCTCATGGTGTTTGCAGCCCTTTCCGTTCCCATGAGCCTCTCTGGCCTAAGAGTTCGATAATGAAGGCGCTGTCCCCAGACAGATAACATTTGTTACCATGCTCCTTTGGGTCAACCCCCCCAGCACCAGCTGATAACGCTCAGATGCTCGGTCCACTTCTCCGTTTGTTTGTCCGTGCAGCTTTTACAAGAGAGAGCAAACATCGTTGTCGTTGCTGCGGCTGTAAACGCTCCTCGTTGAGGATGAACGCCTCGCGCTCGGACAGCTGCTGTGCGTTCACGTCTCCCGTCCTGGACCAGGTTTTGCCTCCGGTTCTGATCCTGGAGTTCATGTTGGGGCTGATGGGGAACGTCGTGGCGCTGTGGATGTTCGTCTTCCACATGGACACGTGGACGCCCAGCGCGGTCTACCTGACTCACCTGGCCGTGGCCGACGCCGTCGTGCTGTTCTGTTTGCCGTTCAGGGCGGATTACTACAGGCGGGGGAAGAACTGGATCTACGGTGACGCGCCGTGTCGCGTCCTCCTCTTCATGCTGGCAGCCAACCGTGCAGCCGGGATCTTCTTCCTCACGGCTGTTGCTGTCGACCGCTATTTGAAGATCGTCCACCCGCTGCACGGCCTGAGCCGCCGGGGCCTGGGCTACGCCCTGTGGGTGTCCCTCGGCCTTTGGGCTCTGATCTTCCTCGCCACTGGATACCTTCTGGCTGACGAACACTTCTTCTACAGCAGCAACCGCACTCAGTGCGAAAGCTTCAACATCTGCATGAGCTTCACTCCTTTCTCCACCTGGCACAACGCTTTCTACGTCATCCAGTTTCTGCTGCCCGCCGCCATCGTGGCCTTCTGCACCGTCCGGATCACCTGGCAGCTCAGAACCAGGACGCTGGACAAAAAGGGTAAAGTCAAACGTGCCGTTCGCTTCGTGATGGCCGTGGCTCTGATCTTCTTCACCTGCTTTCTTCCCAGCACCGTGTCGCGCATCGCCGTGTGGATCCTGAAGGTTTGGCACAACGAGTGCCGGCATTTTGAGAAGGCTAACCTGGCGTTTTACACTTCAGTGTGTTTCACCTACTTCAACAGCGTCCTCAACCCCGTGGTGTATTACTTTTCCAGTCCGGCCTTCAGCGGCACTTTCAGAAAGGCTCTGAACAAACTGCTGAGAAGAAGTGAAGAAAACATCCCTTCAGAGGGGAACGAGGACATTTCCACCGTTGACAGAGTAAGGATCTAAAACCAGGAGATGATTCCATGAAAGCCTGAAGACACGAGTTACAAACAGAAATGTGCTTTGACCCTGAATAAAAGTAGATCCCCTAATGTCTTGGTTTCACTTGCATTGTTTCATTAGGTTGCTGCTTGGATTAGTTTCATCAATAAAGGATCAATAAGAAAGGTTGGGTCATTTCTTCTAAAGTAATTCTTATTTCTTCCTCTATGAATCAGTCACAGTACAATGAATGAAGTTTGGAAGATTTTACAGATCAAACTGCACATCTGGAGCTTTTTGTCCACCGTCGCAGGCTGAAGAGAAGGAACTTATGTCCGTCCGTGCACGTTGTGAGCATGATAACTTGAAAAATAAGAAACTGACTTCCATTTTGATGTGTGGCTACGTCAAGGTGTTAAAAGGTTTCTTTTGAAAATTGGGTCGTCAAGTCAAAATCATATTTACATAAATGCATGTGTGTAAAGTGACCACTCCTATGATTTGAGAGAACTATGCTTTATATTGTTTAAAAGTACATCTAACAAAGTAAAGTCATCTGGACGGACAAACCTGTAAATTCTCAGCCTCCTCCAAGTGTCCTCCACAATCCTCCAAGTATAACCTGAGGTAGAAAAGAGCCTTGACGTCCTTTTCAGGGAGACCAAGTCATTGGTTCAGGTATGTTGATGACACCTGCATTACATCTCTGTGGATAAATATATCAAGTTCACACGAGAAGATGTAAAAAATGGCAGGTTGGCTTTCTTGGACTGTGAGGTCTCAGTTTCTGATAGAGGAAATTTGCAAACTGAGGTGTACCGCAAACCCACCCACACAGACCAGTATTTACAGTTTGACTCCCATCACCCTCTGGAGCACAAGTTAGGAGTCATCAGGACTCTGTACCACAGAGCAGACAGCGTCCCCACTAACTCAGCAGCCAGACAGAAGAGAAATCACACACAAAACAGGCTCTAGAGAAATGTGGATATCCTAACTGGGCCTTCCTGAAAGAAGAAACCCAAACAGGACTCCAGCAGCCATCAGGTGAAAAGAAGGAACCCAGACCCAGACCAGTGGTCATTCCAGATGTTGCAGGAGTTTCAGAGACATTGAGACGTTTATTTTCTAAACACAACGTCCCAGTGGCTTTTAAACCCCAAAATACATTAAAGACTGGTTCATCCCAAAGATCCAGTCCCCCGGCACAAACAGAGTAATATTGTGTATGTTTTAAATTGTGTATGGGCGGCCGTGGCGTAGTGGTAATGGCAGTCGTCCCCCGATCGGAAGGTTGGCGGTTCGAATCCCGGTTCCCCACACCATGTGTCGTTGTGTCCTTGGGCAAGACACTTAACCCCGAGTTGCTCCCGGTAGGACTGGAAAGCACCTTGCATGGTAGTCTGCCGCCACCGGTGTATGAATGTGTGTAGCACTTTGAGATTTTCACTAATGAAAAGTGCGTTATAAATTGAATTCATTATTATTATTATTTCAGTGTCAGGAGGGTATCAGTCTATATCGGGGAAACTAAACAGCCACTGGCCAAAAGGATGGACCAGCACAGAAGATCAACATCATCAGGTCAGGACTCTGTGGTCTACACTCATCTCCAGGTCAGAGGTCACTCTTTCAGGGATGAAGATGTTCACATCCTTGATAGAGAGGAACGATGGTTTGAGAGAGGAGTAAAGCCCCCAGTATAGCTCTGCGTTGGGCCGAGCGCCGCTGCACGCCGTGTGAGCGCCGCGGCACAAGCCTTTGAACGCGGGCGTGAACGCGCCATAAACTGCCCGGGGGCGGACTGTTTTGTATGAGACACACAAATGTATTAAATTCCCCTTCTTCATCGCTGATCTGGACTTTTCTTTTGTTTTTGTGCCAAAAGTCAAGTGATCGCTTGAAGCGGTCACCATTCACTTCCTCCTCCAATGAGGAGGAATGAATGAATTCGTCACGAGCGAACTAAATGTCCAACGTGGATGCCCAGTTCTAAATATTTCTTGGTGGGCTGTGGGATGCAGGACCAGCGCTCCCTGTTTTTATTTTATTTTTTAGAACTTTTTATTAACATATAAACACAAAATACCGTTGCGTAGCCCGTGCCTTTTCTTTCACCACCCGACATGTCAATCAATTCAGTAGGCGTGTCAGCAAATGACCAATCAGCGACCTCAGTTTGTCCCGTAGGTAAACGCTCCGCCCTGCTGCAGCTCAAATTATGTCAAGAATTTGGAGCTTCACGCTGGAGCCTCACGCTGAGCTATACTGTGAACTGCCTGCGCGCAGCACGTGCGTGTCGAGCGGCGTGCTGCCCAACGCACAGCGCACTGGAGCCTTAAAGGAGGCCATCTTTGTGAAAAGAAACCGTCCATCATTAAACAGAGGTGGAGGCCTCTGGGTTCAACTGTCCCCCTCTTACAATGCTGTTATTGATAGTATCACTCAGCCCTCTGTGAATAGCAAACAACCATCAGGGTGCTAACGATCCATCGTTAGGCTGATGGTCCTCTTTGATCATGTGAGCAGCTGGTTCTGGATGTCAACAGCAAACAGGGTGATCCACCATGTCTATTTATAAGTTTGAGTTTGTTGCAGCTCCTCAGACTGAAGAAGTCTTCTGGATAAAAGATGAATTGTTTCAACAATCTTTTGTTTTTTATGTGAATCCATCAGAAGACCTGCTTAACTTTGTTAAGATTTTTCTACCTGGATTATTGAGCAGCATCAAGGTGTTTTCCATTGAACTAATTATGTCATTCAAAATAAAAGACTTCAATAAACATTGTATGATTATTTCATATTTTTTCCAGGCTTTGTGCAAAAAATGCTGTTGTTGACATTTCTGACCTGTACTGAATTTTATTAAAAGAACAAACCTTTCTATCAATCAGCCTTTCATCTAGTCTTAAGTTAAATAAATGGACTCCCCCTCGCCATACTCCACACATTTATCATAAAAACACAACGTACTTGTGTTTCTGTGACATTATAATTTACAAAAGCTCACGTTACTCTAAACTTTAACCTTTACTTTTACGACCTGTGCTGTAACTTTCATCCTGCGTCTGCTCCGAAAGGCGGATGTACGAGCTTCTGTTTTGGTCATTGAACGCAGCACGGTTTCCCAGGGTGACGTCACACCGTGGGAGACCGGGGCTGGGCAGGGAAACAGGAGCGCCGTGAAAAAAACACGTAACGGTGCATCTTTCCACAACAGTCCTCTCTGAGACGACCCGCACGACGTGAACGCGTAAGCAGCAACTTTTTATCGACGCTTTCATCTTTAACATCAAACAGCGGCTCGGTGCTAGGCTAGCTGCTAGCTGTTAGCATTCAGTAATAAAACATGACGGCTCGACACGTTTGTGCTGCTGAGTGGCGTGTTTCTATATGTTTCATCCAGAGGAGCTGGAAACTGTAAAGTAAGAAGCAGGAGGAGTTGAAGAGGAGTGTGTTTTACTTCAGAGGCTGATGGAGTCACAAACAAACAAACAAACAAACAAACATACCTGTACCTTGTCAAGGTACCTGCCCTGAGATGAGTTCTGTTGAGACTTGGAGCTTTAAAAATCAACGGAAGTTAAATAGACAGTCATGAAGTAAATGTACCAGTTCTTCTATCTCATCCATGACGTATTGCATTTCTACTGAGTTTGTGGATTCTTCCTTGAAACTTGAAGGTTTAGTTGATGCACATCTGTCTCTCTTTAAGTCTCATGTAAACTGAAAGTTAAACTGGGTTTCTTTTTCAGAATCAGATCATGTCTAACTCTGAATGTTAGGAAACACCTTGTATCTGTGACTTTCCTTCCCTCCATTGATTACAGTGACATTCTCTACATGAATGCTCCTACAAGCACCTGCAGATGTTGGATGTTGTCTATCATGGTGCATCCTGCAGATGTTGGATGTTGTCTATCATGGAGCATCCTGCAGATGTTGGATGTTGTCTATCATGGTGCATCCTGCAGATGTTGGATGTTGTCTATCATGGTGCATCCTGCAGATGTTGGATGTTGTCTATCATGGTGCACCCTGCAGATGTTGGATGTTGTCTATCATGGTGCACCCTGCAGATGTTGGATGTTGTCTATCATGGAGCATCCTGCAGATGTTGGATGTTGTCTATCATGGTGCATCCTGCAGATGTTGGATGTTGTCTATCATGGTGCATCCTGCAGATGTTGGATGTTGTCTATCATGGTGCATCCTGCAGATGTTGGATGTTGTCTATCATGGTGCATCCTGCAGATGTTGGATGTTGTCTATCATGGTGCACCCTGCAGATGTTGGATGTTGTCTATCATGGTGCACCCTGCAGATGTTGGATGTTGTCTATCATGGAGCATCCTGCAGATGTTGGATGTTGTCTATCATGGAGCACCCTGCAGATGTTGGATGTTGTCTATCATGGTGCACCCTGCAGATGTTGGATGTTGTCTATCATGGAGCATCCTGCAGATGTTGGATGTTGTCTATCATGGAGCATCCTGCAGATGTTGGATGTTGTCTATCATGGTGCATCCTGCAGATGTTGGATGTTGTCTATCATGGAGCATCCTGCAGATGTTGGATGTTGTCTATCATGGTGCATCCTGCAGATGTTGGATGTTGTCTATCATGGAGCATCCTGCAGATGTTGGATGTTGTCTATCATGGTGCATCCTGCAGATGTTGGATGTTGTCTATCATGGTGCATCCTGCAGATGTTGGATGTTGTCTATCATGGTGCATCCTGCAGATGTTGGATGTTGTCTATCATGGTGCATCCTGCAGATGTTGGATGTTGTCTATCATGGTGCATCCTGCAGATGTTGGATGTTGTCTATCATGGTGCATCCTGCAGATGTTGGATGTTGTCTATCATGGTGCATCCTGCAGATGTTGGATGTTGTCTATCATGGTGCATCCTGCAGATGTTGGATGTTGTCTATCATGGTGCATCCTGCAGATGTTGGATGTTGTCTATCATGGTGCATCCTGCAGATGTTGGATGTTGTCTATCATGGTGCACCCTGCAGATGTTGGATGTTGTCTATCATGGTGCACCCTGCAGATGTTGGATGTTGTCTATCATGGTGCACCTGCAGATGTTGGATGTTGTCTATCATGGTGCATCCTGCAGATGTTGGATGTTGTCTATCATGGTGCATCCTGCAGATGTTGGATGTTGTCTATCATGGTGCATCCTGCAGATGTTGGATGTTGTCTATCATGGTGCATCCTGCAGATGTTGGATGTTGTCTATCATGGTGCACCTGCAGATGTTGGATGTTGTCTATCATGGTGCATCCTGCAGATGTTGGATGTTGTCTATCATGGTGCACATCCTGCAGATGTTGGATGTTGTCTATCATGGTGCATCCTGCAGATGTTGGATGTTGTCTATCATGGTGCATCCTGCAGATGTTGGATGTTGTCTATCATGGTGCATCCTGCAGATGTTGGATGTTGTCTATCATGGTGCATCCTGCAGATGTTGGATGTTGTCTATCATGGTGCATCCTGCAGATGTTGGATGTTGTCTATCATGGTGCATCCTGCAGATGTTGGATGTTGTCTATCATGGTGCATCCTGCAGATGTTGGATGTTGTCTATCATGGTGCATCCTGCAGATGTTGGATGTTGTCTATCATGGTGCATCCTGCAGATGTTGGATGTTGTCTATCATGGTGCATCCTGCAGATGTTGGATGTTGTCTATCATGGTGCACCCTGCAGATGTTGGATGTTGTCTATCATGGTGCATCCTGCAGATGTTGGATGTTGTCTATCATGGTGCATCCTGCAGATGTTGGATGTTGTCTATCATGGAGCATCCTGCAGATGTTGGATGTTGTCTATCATGGTGCATCCTGCAGATGTTGGATGTTGTCTATCATGGTGCATCCTGCAGATGTTGGATGTTGTCTATCATGGTGCATCCTGCAGATGTTGGATGTTGTCTATCATGGTGCATCCTGCAGATGTTGGATGTTGTCTATCATGGAGCATCCTGCAGATGTTGGATGTTGTCTATCATGGTGCTGCAGATGTTGGATGTTGTCTATCATGGAGCATCCTGCAGATGTTGGATGTTGTCTATCATGGAGCATCCTGCAGATGTTGGATGTTGTCTATCATGGAGCATCCTGCAGATGTTGGATGTTGTCTATCATGGAGCATCCTGCAGATGTTGGATGTTGTCTATCATGGTGCATCCTGCAGATGTTGGATGTTGTCTATCATGGAGCATCCTGCAGATGTTGGATGTTGTCTATCATGGAGCATCCTGCAGATGTTGGATGTTGTCTATCATGGTGCATCCTGCAGATGTTGGATGTTGTCTATCATGGAGCATCCTGCAGATGTTGGATGTTGTCTATCATGGTGCATCCTGCAGATGTTGGATGTTGTCTATCATGGTGCATCCTGCAGATGTTGGATGTTGTCTATCATGGAGCATCCTGCAGATGTTGGATGTTGTCTATCATGGTGCATCCTGCAGATGTTGGATGTTGTCTATCATGGAGCATCCTGCAGATGTTGGATGTTGTCTATCATGGTGCATCCTGCAGATGTTGGATGTTGTCTATCATGGAGCATCCTGCAGATGTTGGATGTTGTCTATCATGGTGCATCCTGCAGATGTTGGATGTTGTCTATCATGGAGCATCCTGCAGATGTTGGATGTTGTCTATCATGGTGCATCCTGCAGATGTTGGATGTTGTCTATCATGGTGCATCCTGCAGATGTTGGATGTTGTCTATCATGGTGCATCCTGTAGATGTTGGATGTTGTCTATCATGGAGCATCCTGCAGATGTTGGATGTTGTCTATCATGGTGCATCCTGCAGATGTTGGATGTTGTCTATCATGGAGCATCCTGCAGATGTTGGATGTTGTCTATCATGGAGCATCCTGCAGATGTTGGATGTTGTCTATCATGGAGCATCCTGCAGATGTTGGATGTTGTCTATCATGGTGCATCCTGCAGATGTTGGATGTTGTCTATCATGGTGCATCCTGCAGATGTTGGATGTTGTCTATCATGGTGCATCCTGCAGATGTTGGATGTTGTCTATCATGGAGCATCCTGCAGATGTTGGATGTTGTCTATCATGGTGCATCCTGCAGATGTTGGATGTTGTCTATCATGGAGCATCCTGCAGATGTTGGATGTTGTCTATCATGGAGCATCCTGCAGATGTTGGATGTTGTCTATCATGGAGCATCCTGCAGATGTTGGATGTTGTCTATCATGGAGCATCCTGCAGATGTTGGATGTTGTCTATCATGGAGCATCCTGCAGATGTTGGATGTTGTCTATCATGGAGCATCCTGCAGATGTTGGATGTTGTCTATCATGGAGCATCCTGCAGATGTTGGATGTTGTCTATCATGGTGCATCCTGCAGATGTTGGATGTTGTCTATCATGGAGCATCCTGCAGATGTTGGATGTTGTCTATCATGGAGCATCCTGCAGATGTTGGATGTTGTCTATCATGGTGCATCCTGCAGATGTTGGATGTTGTCTATCATGGTGCATCCTGCAGATGTTGGATGTTGTCTATCATGGTGCATCCTGCAGATGTTGGATGTTGTCTATCATGGAGCATCCTGCAGATGTTGGATGTTGTCTATCATGGTGCATCCTGCAGATGTTGGATGTTGTCTATCATGGAGCATCCTGCAGATGTTGGATGTTGTCTATCATGGTGCATCCTGCAGATGTTGGATGTTGTCTATCATGGAGCATCCTGCAGATGTTGGATGTTGTCTATCATGGTGCATCCTGCAGATGTTGGATGTTGTCTATCATGGAGCATCCTGCAGATGTTGGATGTTGTCTATCATGGTGCATCCTGCAGATGTTGGATGTTGTCTATCATGGAGCATCCTGCAGATGTTGGATGTTGTCTATCATGGAGCATCCTGCAGATGTTGGATGTTGTCTATCATGGAGCATCCTGCAGATGTTGGATGTTGTCTATCATGGAGCATCCTGCAGATGTTGGATGTTGTCTATCATGGAGCATCCTGCAGATGTTGGATGTTGTCTATCATGGAGCATCCTGCAGATGTTGGATGTTGTCTATCATGGAGCATCCTGCAGATGTTGGATGTTGTCTATCATGGAGCATCCTGCAGATGTTGGATGTTGTCTATCATGGAGCATCCTGCAGATGTTGGATGTTGTCTATCATGGAGCATCCTGCAGATGTTGGATGTTGTCTATCATGGTGCATCCTGCAGATGTTGGATGTTGTCTATCATGGAGCATCCTGCAGATGTTGGATGTTGTCTATCATGGAGCATCCTGCAGATGTTGGATGTTGTCTATCATGGAGCATCCTGCAGATGTTGGATGTTGTCTATCATGGAGCATCCTGCAGATGTTGGATGTTGTCTATCATGGAGCATCCTGCAGATGTTGGATGTTGTCTATCATGGAGCATCCTGCAGATGTTGGATGTTGTCTATCATGGAGCATCCTGCAGATGTTGGATGTTGTCTATCATGGAGCATCCTGCAGATGTTGGATGTTGTCTATCATGGAGCATCCTGCAGATGTTGGATGTTGTCTATCATGGAGCATCCTGCAGATGTTGGATGTTGTCTATCATGGTGCATCCTGCAGATGTTGGATGTTGTCTATCATGGTGCATCCTGCAGATGTTGGATGTTGTCTATCATGGAGCACTAAGATTCATAACTGGCTGTGATTATCGTACCCACCACTGCACCCTGTATTCACTGGTTAACTGGTCATCATTAACTTGTATTCACTGGTTAACTGGTCATCATTAACTTGTATTCACTGGTTAACTGGTCATCATTAACTTGTATTCACTGGTTAACTGGACATCATTAACTTGTATTCACTGGTTAACTATACATCATTAACTTGTATTCACTGGTTAACTGGTCATCATTAACTTGTATTCACTGGTTAACTGGACATCATTAACTTGTATTCACTGGTTAACTGGTCATCATTAACTTGTATTCACTGGTTAACTGGACATCATTAACTTGTATTCACTGGTTAACTGGACATCATTAACTTGTATTCACTGGTTAACTGGACATCATTAACTTGTATTCACTGGTTAACTGGACATCATTAACTTGTATTCACTGGTTAACTGGTCATCATTAACTTGTATTCACTGGTTAACTGGACATCATTAACTTGTATTCACTGGTTAACTGGTCATCATTAACTTGTATTCACTGGTTAACTGGTCATCATTAACTTGTATTCACTGGTTAACTGGACATCATTAACTTGTATTCACTGGTTAACTGGACATCATTAACTTGTATTCACTGGTTAACTGGTCATCATTAACTTGTATTCACTGGTTAACTGGACATCATTAACTTGTATTCACTGGTTAACTGGTCATCATTAACTTGTATTCACTGGTTAACTGGACATCATTAACTTGTATTCACTGGTTAACTGGTCATCATTAACTTGTATTCACTGGTTAACTGGACATCATTAACTTGTATTCACTGGTTAACTGGTCATCATTAACTTGTATTCACTGGTTAACTGGTCATCATTAACTTGTATTCACTGGTTAACTGGTCATCATTAACTTGTATTCACTGGTTAACTGGACATCATTAACTTGTATTCACTGGTTAACTGGTCATCATTAACTTGTATTCACTGGTTAACTGGTCATCATTAACTTGTATTCACTGGTTAACTGGACATCATTAACTTGTATTCACTGGTTAACTGGTCATCATTAACTTGTATTCACTGGTTAACTGGACATCATTAACTTGTATTCACTGGTTAACTGGTCATCATTAACTTGTATTCACTGGTTAACTGGTCATCATTAACTTGTATTCACTGGTTAACTGGTCATCATTAACTTGTATTCACTGGTTAACTGGTCATCATTAACTTGTATTCACTGGTTAACTGGACATCATTAACTTGTATTCACTGGTTAACTGTTCATCATTAACTTGTATTCACTGGTTAACTGTACATCATTAACTTGTATTCACTGGTTAACTGTTCATCATTAACTTGTATTCACTGGTTAACTGGTCATCATTAACTTGTATTCACTGGTTAACTGGTCATCATTAACTTGTATTCACTGGTTAACTGGACATCATTAACTTGTATTCACTGGTTAACTGGACATCATTAACTTGTATTCACTGGTTAACTGGACATCATTAACTTGTATTCACTGGTTAACTGGACATCATTAACTTGTATTCACTGGTTAACTGGACATCATTAACTTGTATTCACTGGTTAACTGGTCATCATTAACTTGTATTCACTGGTTAACTGGTCATCATTAACTTGTATTCACTGGTTAACTGGTCATCATTAACTTGTATTCACTGGTTAACTGGACATCATTAACTTGTATTCACTGGTTAACTGGACATCATTAACTTGTATTCACTGGTTAACTGGACATCATTAACTTGTATTCACTGGTTAACTGGTCATCATTAACTTGTATTCACTGGTTAACTGGACATCATTAACTTGTATTCACTGGTTAACTGGTCATCATTAACTTGTATTCACTGGTTAACTGGACATCATTAACTTGTATTCACTGGTTAACTGGTCATCATTAACTTGTATTCACTGGTTAACTGGACATCATTAACTTGTATTCACTGGTTAACTGGACATCATTAACTTGTATTCACTGGTTAACTGGACATCATTAACTTGTATTCACTGGTTAACTGGTCATCATTAACTTGTATTCACTGGTTAACTGGACATCATTAACTTGTATTCACTGGTTAACTGGTCATCATTAACTTGTATTCACTGGTTAACTGGTCATCATTAACTTGTATTCACTGGTTAACTGGTCATCATTAACTTGTATTCACTGGTTAACTGGACATCATTAACTTGTATTCACTGGTTAACTGGTCATCATTAACTTGTATTCACTGGTTAACTGGACATCATTAACTTGTATTCACTGGTTAACTGGTCATCATTAACTTGTATTCACTGGTTAACTGGTCATCATTAACTTGTATTCACTGGTTAACTGGTCATCATTAACTTGTATTCACTGGTTAACTGGTCATCATTAACTTGTATTCACTGGTTAACTGGACATCATTAACTTGTATTCACTGGTTAACTGGTCATCATTAACTTGTATTCACTGGTTAACTGGTCATCATTAACTTGTATTCACTGGTTAACTGGACATCATTAACTTGTATTCACTGGTTAACTGGTCATCATTAACTTGTATTCACTGGTTAACTGGACATCATTAACTTGTATTCACTGGTTAACTGGATCATCATTAACTTGTATTCACTGGTTAACTGGTCATCATTAACTTGTATTCACTGGTTAACTGGACATCATTAACTTGTATTCACTGGTTAACTGGTCATCATTAACTTGTATTCACTGGTTAACTGGACATCATTAACTTGTATTCACTGGTTAACTGGTCATCATTAACTTGTATTCACTGGTTAACTGGACATCATTAACTTGTATTCACTGGTTAACTGGACATCATTAACTTGTATTCACTGGTTAACTGGACATCATTAACTTGTATTCACTGGTTAACTGGTCATCATTAACTTGTATTCACTGGTTAACTGGTCATCATTAACTTGTATTCACTGGTTAACTGGTCATCATTAACTTGTATTCACTGGTTAACTGGACATCATTAACTTGTATTCACTGGTTAACTGGTCATCATTAACTTGTATTCACTGGTTAACTGGACATCATTAACTTCTACGCAGACTCTTCCACTGGTACATTTTCATCTTTAAATAATTTCTTGGTCTGCTGCCCTCATACATCTCCTCCTACATGTCTTTGAGTGAGTGCAGCTACAGCGTGCGCTCTCAGGACATCTTCACTCTTTTATAATCTACTGTATCTATAAATCTGTGTAATAAATCAGTCTCTACAATCTGGTCATTTTCCACTGCCTCTAAAAACTGCCATCATTAGGCCTCTTCTGAAAAAATCTAATTTGGATCCCGACATTTTTTCAAATTACCGCCCAATTTCACACCTCCCTTTTCTGTCTAAAGTGCTGGAGAAAGCAGTTGCTGCTCAGCTGCAGGACCACCTACAGCAACACTCTCTGTATGAGAAGTTCCAGTCTGGATTCAGAGCAGCTCACAGTACTGAGACTGCATTGCTGAGAGTTACCAATGATGTCCTCTTGGCTGCTGACACTGGTTCTCCCTCCATCCTTGTCCTCCTTGACCTCACTGCAGCCTTCGACACTGTGGACCATAGTATCCTCCTCCACCGTCTTCATGTGGAGGTCGGTCTCTGCGACACAGTCCTGGACTGGTTCAAATCTTTCCTCTCCAATAGGCTGGAATGTGTTAGTCTTGGCAACGCCACGTCCCAGACAGTTGTGTCTCCTGTGGTGTCCCTCAGGGGTCAGTTCTGGGGCCCCTGCTGTTTTCCCTTTACATGCTGCCTTTAGGTCAAATTATTAATCAGTTCAACATTTCTTTTCACTGTTATGCCGACGATACACAGCTTTACATCAGGACTGGAGCATCCTCATCTTCCACCTTGTCATCTCCATCTTCACTCACTGCCCTCTCTGCCTGCCTGGAGGCAATTAGGGCATGGATGAATCAGAACTTTCTTCAATTAAACTGCTCCAAGACTGAGGCCATACTGATTGGCACCCCTCACCAGGTACAAACATCTCCTATAACAAGACTTTCCTTTTCTGGACAAGACATCCCCCTCTCCACCTCTGTTACTAATCTTGGAATAAAAATGGACTCCAATCTTACATTTGAAAATCACATTAAGCATCTGTTTAAAACTTGCTTCTTCCATCTTCGAAACATCTCCAGACTTCGCCCATCCCTAACTTTTTCCGATGCTGAGAAGCTCGTCCATGCTTTTGTCTCCTCCAGGCTCGACTACTGCAACTCCCTGTTTATTGGAATCCCTGGTAAAAACCTTCAGAAACTTCAATATATTCAAAACAGTGCAGCAAGGATCTTGTTGAGAGTTCGTAAATTTGAACATATTACACCCATTCTCCATAACCTTCATTGGCTTCCTGTCACCTACAGAATTCAGTACAAAACTGCTCTCATTACACATCAATGCTTACATGGAACTTCACCAGATTATCTAAAGGACATTCTTATTCCATACTCATCCACTGCGGTCACAGAACAGTCATCTACTTCACATTCCGAGAACCAAATTAAGGACCATGGGAGACCAGGCTTTCAGTGTGGCTGCCCCCCGCCTATGGAACTCCCTCACTAACTACCTGAGAACTCCACAGTCACTGGTTGACTTTAAACAAGGCTTAAAGACTTTTCTTTTTGAGCGAGCCTACTCTGCCTCCTCATGATTCTATCTTTGATCTTAGTTGATATTATTATTGATTTTCTTTGTTTTATTTGACCTTTAATTTTGTAGCACTTTGAGATTTTCATTAATGAAAAGTGCGTTATAAATTAAATTCATTATTATTATTATTATTATAATCAAGTTATAATAACAGTGAATTATTGAATTTCACATCGTTACGATGGCCGTTCCATTCCTCCACTTCTTGTCTTATATGCTAACTGTTACTCCATCATCAGCATCACTTTCCTGCAGCTGTTACAGATGTGTGATTGTGTTGCCGTTCTGTATGTAGCTATATCTACAGTCCCACATTTGTTTGGCTTTGCAGCTCCTCTCATGGGTGGGGAGGCCTCGTCCCCGCCACCGATCAGGCCCCGCCCTCACTAACAGGGAGCCATGTCGACGTCAGGCAAAGCCAGCGGGCTGAAACAGCCCAGTAGAATCATCCGTCCATCTGGTGTTCCATCAAGAACGTCCCCGTGTTCTGGTAAGAAGATCAAGGAAGGATGAACGTTAAAGACCTGCTTCTTCTACAGGAAGTAGGTTAAACTACAAGCTAAAGTAGGCAGCACAATAAAACATAAGAACAATAACTAGATGCTAGGAAAAAAGCTAAAAGTAGCTAAATCAGAGTTAAAAGTCAAAAGTAACTAAACTATCTGGAAGCAAAAATTAGCAAAATAATATACTGTGTAAGTACTAAATTTAGAATAAAAAAAAGGCGTTCAATTCAGAAACAACTGGACTTTATTTGTAACAGAAAATGTTTCGCTTCCTATCCGGGGAGCTTTATCAATTCAATGAGCAGGCTGTGAGAGAGTGAAGTTATATAACCAGGCTGAGGTGACACGCACCAACCTATGTAAATTGAAAGCAAACACATATTTGAAGTAACACATACATGTGACACATTCAAAGTTCAGCGTGTGAAAGCAGGGCTTAAGACGCACACACATCCTACTGTATGAACCTTGTTGAACAATTGTTGATACAATGAACCAAGGTGAACAGACGGAAAAACATTGTCATCCCTTATGTTGCTGGACTATCAGAGAATTTCAGAAGGATTTTCAAGAAACACAACATCCCAGTACATTTCAAACCCAGCAGGACTCTCAGACAGAGGCTGGTGCATCCTAAGGACAGAACCCCCACACACAAACAGAGTGGTGTAGTGTATGCAGTCCAGTGCAGCGAGGACTGTCCAGACCTCTACATTGGAGAAACTAAACAGCCTCTTCACAGAAGAATGTCCCAACACAGGAGAGCCACCTCCTCTGGACAAAACTCAGCTGTTCACCTCCACCTCACGGACAAGGGACACTCTTTTGAGGACAAAAATGTACATATTTTGGACCGAGAGCACAGGTGGTTTGAGAGAGGGGTGAAAGAAGCTGTTTATGTAAAACAAGATAAACCATCGTTAAACAGAGGAGGAGGTCTCAGACTTCAACTTTCTAAAACTTATAGTGCAGCCCTGGGTTTGGTTCCCAGACGTTTCGCACCTGATGAGAACAGAGGAGCCTCGTTTGTGAATTAGACTGGCAAGGACTTTGAGAGGTCCCTGCTGTTGAGGTGTGAGGTGTGATTTGTCAATTTGCATACAGTAGGATGTGTGTGTGTCTTAAGCCCTGCTTTCACACGCTGAACTTTGAATGTGTCACATGTATGTGTTTCTTCAAATGTGTGTTTGCTTTCAATTTACATAGGTTGGTGCGTGTCACCTCAGCCTGGTTATATAACTTCACTCTCTTACAGCCTGCTCATTGAATTGATAAAGCTCCCCGGATGGGAATCGAAACGTTTTCTGTTACAAATAAAGTCCAGTTGTTTCTGTATTGAACGCCTTTTTTTGATTCTATCATGTCCTGGATGACTGAGAATCTTCACCAGCATACTGTATTACTAAATTTAGCACAAACAAAGCTAAGGTCATCAGGTCTCTTGTAAATTTTCATTCAACCTTTATTTCTACAGGTTAATCCCATTGAGCCTCGAGGACTCATTTACAACAGAGACCTGGACAACAGCAACAACAGACAATCATAAGAGAGACATACAGATTTTTTAAAACAAGTTAAAAGATGTCAAAGTAGCAAAACGGCTAGATTATAAGGCAAATGTCGAAAACTAAAAACAGGAACATGTCTGCATTGGTTCTTGCCAGGATTCCAACAGATTCTTAAAGCCATGAGTCCTCGAGGCTCAATGGGACTAACCTCTACCTGTCTAAATAAAAGTTTTTTCATTCATTCAACCTTTATTTAGTCAGAAAAATCTCATTGGCCCTCATTCACGAACCGTTCGTACGCACAGATTTGTTCTTAAACTGTGCGTACGAGTGATTTAGGATCATTTGCGGCATTCAACAATGTTTTCGTATCCTACGATTTTTTTCAGATACGAACAAAATTTACGAGTGGTCCGGAGCTGTCGTATATTTTAGGAGCAGTCGGTCCGCTGTCATCCAGACGGATCTTCTCCACGAATAACTTCATATTTCGTTATTTAGAAAATATTTTGGGTTTAAAAAAATCACGCACCATAATTATTCTTGACAATAGGTTATTCTGTTTGAATTAGAATTATAATTTTAAGTTTAATTTGTCTGGTGTGTTGCGCAGGCTTCAGTGAGTCGTGCGCTCCCCTTGGTCATCAAAGCCGCTCCTCATATTAACACCCAGGTACATAAAATCCCCATACACCGCCGTAGAACAAGTAATTGTTAGCTGACATTATTGTAAGAGTGTGTCTCAGCTAAATTTTTGTTAATAAATGATTACAAATCAGCTTATTTTATAAAAAAAAAACATATATAGGTCGCACCTGAGTACAGGTAACCCCCGACCTACGACCCCATCGACCTGCGAACCACGGGACCTACGAACATATCATATTTAATAAAAATATGAATTTAAAAAAAAAAAAAAATTTTTTTTTTTTTTTTTTTTTTGTGTTTAAATGTTCTTAATTTCATGTGTACATCACTTTGTTGCAGCTCTGGTTGTTTTAAAGGCTTTATAAATAATAATTATGATAAAAAAGATCATTTCTGATCATTTTTGAGCAATTTTTGAGCAATATTGGGCAACAGGAAGTAGGTCTTCAGTTTACACGGTCACAAATTAATGTAGAACACCGGACGCTATTTTAGGTTCAGTCACTGGGGTCTCCGGTCACAAATTAATGTAGAACACCGGACGCCATCTTAGGTTAGCTGCCGAGAGTCGGACGAAGACTGGTGACCAGGATGGCTTCATATGGATTAATTACTAGCTGGAAACGTCTCTGTGAACTTTGTGGATGTCTCAAGCAGCAGCGGATTTATCGCCGATCGTGCCAGGCCGCCGTGCGAACACCTCCGGCCGGCCTGGCTACACCTCCGGCCTGGCTAGCTCCAGAGCTAACACTGGAGCTAACACGGGAGCCGGCCTTTTGAACACTGGTGACCAGGATCGCATCATGTGGATTAATTACTAGCTGGAATAGCTCTGTGGACGTCTCAGGCTGGAGCAGCGGCTGGAGCAGCAGCTGCAGATTGATCGCGCCGCCGCTCCAACACTAGCTCATGGCTTGGCTAGCAGAAGCTAGCCAGCTAGCTAACACAGGTCTGGAGCAGCTGCGGTGGCTTGCCGGCCCCCGCGCTGCTTGGCCCGAAAACAATCAACGCATGGCAACCTATGTCGGCTTTGACCATCTCAAAGTAAGAAAATATATTTTTATTTATTCTGTAAATGTGAATAGCAATGTTTAACATTACAGTACACTACTTTACATGCTTAAATGTGTGCGCGCGCTCCGTTAGCATGATAAATAAAGGTTGAATGAATGAATGAATGAATAATTTTTTTTTTTAATATAATTTTCACCCCCTACCTACGAACGGATCGAGCTGCGAACGGTTCTTAGGTCCCAAACTCGTTCGTAGGTCGGGGGTTCCCTGTATAGGTCGCAGGCCATGAAAAAAATGATAAAAAGGTGCGACCTATACATCGGAAAATACGGTAGGTTGGGTCGTTAGGAATTGGCATGCCCTTCTCCGCCTGCCATTCAGATTACAATGCACAGGGCCTTGACTGAATCTGTTGCTGTTTCGTTCAACTAACTGCTGCAAATAAATATATTTTTAAACATAAATGTATGTTTAGGGTTTAATCATCTTTATGATGTTTGTTAAATTTCTGGATTGCAGGGACTCCAAAACCAGTTCCTCCTGAGAAGCCCCCCTCCAGTGAGACTTCTCCAACCCAGGATGTAAATGCAGACTTTGTGGTTGGCGACCGGGTCTGGGTGAACGGCAACAAGCCCGGCTGCGTGCAGTTTGTCGGCAGCACACAGTTTGCTCCTGGCCAGTGGGCCGGCATTGTACTGGATGATCCGATCGGGAAGAACGATGGCTCGGTGGCAGGCGTACGATATTTCCAGTGCGAGGATGGACAGGGTATATTCACACGGCCTTCCAAGCTGTCCAGGACTGAACTGCCGCAGAAGGAGGGGAACGAAGGGCAGGCCAGCCCCATTCAAGGAGCCTCTGCAGCAAGCGAGTCGGCTCCTGCCAGCACCACCTCCACTGGTAACAGCCGGATAACATCTCTTTATGTGGTGCTCTTATTGTGTGAATTATGAAGCATCCTCTCTGTTGTGATCCAGTTTTCTTTGCACGTCTTTCACTTCAGTTTTCAGCTATTCCAACAAATCATAACTCAAAACGTCCGGTGCAGCTTTAGCTTTTTGAAATATTTAGCCTTTTCTGCCATTTGTTTAGCCTTGCTCGCTGAGAACAGGAAGCTACCGTATTTTCCGCCGTACACATCGCACCGCCCTATAAGTCGCATCAGTCCATATTTGTTTAATAAAGTGGAAAAATCCATAAATATGTCACTTCGCCGTGTATGTCGCATCTATTATGGGTCACCGCTGACGTGTCGCGTTTGTTACAAGTCACCGCCGACAACCCGGAAATGTGGACTGGTGTTGTGCCAAAAACCGATGGGCTGCCAAATGGTGGCTGCGGGAGCGTGCACAGGAGGACTTAAAGTTGAATTTAACAAGATTAACACTTAAAAACAATTATTTGTTAGCTCTAAATTATAGTAAATGTGTGGCTCAGTCTAACATTTAATAAATGCACTTTGGTGGTGAAATCAGCTGTATTTAAAAACTTGTTTGGGTGCTCCGTGAACGTGCAGAGAGGAAAAAGGGAGGAGGAACGCAGCTCGTTTCTCTGAAATTTAACAAGAAAAGCTCGTCGCTGCTTGCAGCTCTAATCTTTATTTTTATTTAAAAATGTTGAGTTCATCGTCTCTTTCTTGACGTCCTTCAGCTCAGAGCACCAGCGTTAAGATGTGCGGTGCGCTCAGCCGAGTGGTGGCATCCAGCGAGTCGGTGTCCAACCTGTCAGATCCAGACTCCAACAAGAGAAGCCGCAGGGAGCTGAGGCTGGGAGATCGAGTCCTGGTGAGCTCACAGTGACTGAATCACGGAGGAAAGCACAGATGTCACATGTAAACAGGCTTTATGTAAGAAAGGTTTGTCCTCAAACCCCATATTTACACTCAACAACCACTACATGGCAGCAACTCGATGCCTGTAGGCGTACAACGATGGTGAAGATGACCTGCTGAAGTTTACAGGCTTCAAAATGGGGACAAATATGGGTTTGAGTCATATTTTACACCCAGTCATCCCTAAGAACAACAGAAAGATTAAAAAAGAGAAAAGTCCAGTGAGCAGCGTTTGTGGGGAGGAAAAAGTTTTTTAATGTCAACAGTAGGAGCAGATTGGGATGGTTTTTATATGACGAGGCGGCAGTAATTTAAAACACCCAAGGTCTGCAGAACATTGGCCCTCATTCACGAAAATGTTCGTATTTTTATCCTAAATTTCTCCTACTTTTGTTCGTACGAAGCGTTCGTACGAACATGCCACGTCAGATTCAACAAAGTCTTCTATCCTGAGGAAACGTGTGTAAATGGGTTGCGTAAATATGATGAATCCCACCTGTTCTAAACAGCTGCGCGTGCACGCGGAGAGGTTATTTACATAATTCCCACCCCT
>JBBPBX010015237.1:16188-40732 GCA_038048925.1 Garcialebias charrua | reverse complement strand
TTTATAAAAACACTGAAAACACAGAGTGACCAGGACAATGACCAGCCAATCAAAACAGAGTTGTTTGTCACGCCCCAACCCACGCCCCCGCCTGTCACTCACAGCCTCAGCGCCGCGGCTCGTTCTCATTCAAAGGATTGCAAAGCGATGCAGGACTGTTTTTTATGTGACATAAATGTATTAAATATCCCTTCTTCATCCCAGAGCTGGACTTTTATTTAGTTTTTTTGCAAAAAGTCAAGTGATCGCTTCATCCTCCACTCACAGGAATGAGGAAATGGATTTGTCACGACTCACGAGCGAATTAAATCATGTCCAAACGTTGCTTCGTGAACCTCTGCTGATTCCTGCTGGATTTTGTGATGTTGGACAAGTGCTCTATGGTTTTATAATATTTTTAAAAGGTTTTATTATCATATAATCACAGAACTTTGCAGCGCTCCGAGCGGACATGTAGAGGAGGCGGAGCATTCCATTCCAGACATTCCAAACCTGCGCTGACAGAAAGAGGAAATCACGAGCGAATTAAATCATGTCCAAACGTTGCTTCGTGAACCTCTGCTGATTTCTGCTGGATTTTGTGATGTTGGACAAGTGCTCTATGGTTTTATTATATTTTTAAAAGGTTTTTATAACATATAATCACAGAATATTGAAGCGCTCCTCCGAGCACACACACAGCAGGGGGCGGAGCTGCAGAACCCAAGTTCACCAGAGAACGGACAGTCTCCCTCCCTCTGAGTCATATATGGCTCTGAGGGAGGGAGCAGAATGATTTCACCTGCTGGAAATTTTTCTAAGTGCCAGGGCTTTCCAGAAATCGCAGATCCCAGCTTTAACTGTATAAAGTACATCAATACTTTGTTATGTTTCATTCTCCTCTTTTCTGATGTTATGTTCAGATGAGCTCCAAGCCAAAGAGCCATAAAGGTCTGGGAGATGAGGAGTGGATGGCAAGGCTCAAGACATTTGCCAGCACTGGTGTTTGGCCTTCAAATGCTGGAAATAGACCAGCCCCGAGGCAGAAGAAATGGCACAATCTCTATCAGAAGGTAAAATGAAGCCACTATAAACAAAAAAGAGACATGAGTAATTGTCATAATACTAAGATGATGCTGCTGCTGCACTGTTTCAGATAGAAAAATGCCCCATGCAGGTCCGAGGTCAGACCACCCTGTTTGGAGAGTCTGTGACCTGTGACTGTGGCTTTCACTCTGCTAAGGTAAACTGGTTTAAAATCAAATCTGATTACAATCACTTATTTTTCTTTTTACAGCTACAGTATGTCTGGTGAATGATGGCTTTTATACTTAGAATGTATATGTTTTTGTAGCCTGCATTGCAGCTTCCTCCTCCTCCTGTGACCCAACACTCTATGGCTTCACCATCTGCTGCTGCTACTGCTGCTGACACAGCTCCAGCCCCACGGTCCTTCTTCAGGCCCCCTCTATCTTTGTCAATGGTAAATGTTTTGGTCTCTCTGATAAATACTTCATATGATTACTTTGGTCTTGTCCAACAAACTACGTATAACAGTTTTTGAAGAACACATTTTTATTCTTATTTGGATACTGTGATTGATTCATATTGGATTTACTTTATATGAGTGTACATTTGTCATTTCAGTTCACTAAATCCCATTTTGGTGGGTCTCTTTCTTATTCACTGAAGCCCAACTTGGTGGCCGGGAAGACACCCAGCCCGTCTCCGTCCTCTGTGAGGACCCCTATCTTGTCTCCGCCCTCTGTGAGGAGCCAGAGTCCCTCTCCATCCTCTGTGAGGACCCCTATCTTGTCCACTCTCCGCCCTCTGTGAGGAGCCAGAGTCCCTCTCCATCCTCTGTGAGGACCCCTATCTTGTCTCTATCCTGTGAGAGTAGCCCTTGCATTGCTCCATCTTCCTGGACTCCGGCACACACCTGCGAGACAGTTTCCTCTGTGAGTGCAGCAGTATGAATGCATTAATGTCATGGAGTTCTCTGTCTTTTTTAAAGAGGCATATTTATGCAGATTTCCAAATGTTTTGTATTGCTTTCAGGGGGAGCCTGCAACATCCCAGTTACAGTCAGCGGCAACAGGGGATGCAGCTTCTTTCTAATTTAAACACTTACTGGACCACCATTATTGTAGATGCGCAGATCTGAGCAGACTTTAATTGCACAAACTGCCACCAATGCGCGAGTTCTTCCTTTTTCCGATATTAAATTGCTTTTACTGTAATTAGGAAAAATGTAAATTCACAAGGGAATCCAACTTATGTTGGTCTACCAGAAAATAGACCTTTTATTGAAACTATCACAAAATTACATTAAACATTTGTATCGATATTAGCTCTGATTTAATAACTACGTTGACAAGAATTCAAATTAAAAACAAACAGACAGTTGGACCTTTCTGTTGGCACATTACTTAAAGTTTACCATGATGAAAATAAACATAAGGAGGAGTTTAAGGAGGAAAGATAAAAGATTGAAAGGAAATGGTTGAATCTTATCTTGAGATGTTTAACCAGAGATAGCACCCTCTGCTCGGTTTCGGCTGGACGTCCGTACCGTGATGAAACGACTTTTACCTTCGTGAAGATGATCCTGTCTCGACTCCGGTAAATTAGTCAAGCCAGACGCGCATGCTGCTGCGTTTTACAGGCGACCCACGTTCATCTTGCCACGGTCTCGAGACCGTCTGCGTCGGCCTCCCAGAGTAATGCCCAGCTCTGGTTTTGTTTCAAGATAACTTCCAGAAAGAGTGTCACCGCTTGGAGCTGTGACACTCGAAGGGGTTCACAGCTGACGTGCTGTTTGAACCTTTGCTGAAGACGTGGGCCCTTGGTGCATGGCCGGGACGTACATCAGCTTGGAGAAAAACGTCCGTGCATCTTCCCTTCTCCCCGAGAACTCATCAGCTCAGCTTCTCCCCGAGAACTGAGTCCCAGCACGGAGACAAAACAAAACCTGCAGGTGTGAAAACAGAGCACTCTCTGTTTGAGCACAGATGAATTGTTTTTAGAACGGACGGGAGACCGAAGATTAAGTTATGTCTAGAACTTTTCTTTCGTTCCAAAAACAGTTCAAACAAATAGAACGGATTGTTCATTCAACTTTAGACACTTATTCTGCAGAGAGCAGACAGTTTAAAGCAAGATCATTCTGAGATGTTCTCTTAACTTTGGCATATTTAAAATATACCAGCTTAGTAAAATCATCATTAAATGACAAAAATATACTGTTGATCAATTCTGAATTAACACACATTAAAAAGAAAGTTCAATCTGATTAATTGGTGTCCATTAATTCAACATAATTCTAACAAAAAGTAGTGTCCACTTGTGTCCTTGAGATGTCCAAGAAAGTGTAACACTGAGAGTTTCAGAGAGATACGGAGAGGCCCATATTCCATACGGACATGAGAGTGCTGTATCCCTACAGTATGTTCGGTATGGGCACCTGTTACGTTCCTTTTTGGATGTGTGTTTTTCTTTTTCTTTTCTTTTTCCTCACCTTTTTGACAGGTGTAACCCTTAATTAGTCAATTCTTATTTTTTCATTTACAGGTCAAATCTGGACTTCTGATGATCGTGAAGGAAAACGCAAAATAAGATTGTGAATAATTTATACCTGAAAAGGGGAAATGCACTTTACAATCACATGTTTCCACAGCTGTGATGGACAAGCAGAGAAACCTTACCATAACTGGTTTTACATTCCTCCCCTTTTCAGCAGATTAATTAATGTTGAATGAATGCTTAATGTTGCAGTGTAAACAATGATGGGAAGATCTATTTCCCTGCACCATTTTTTATACCATACCATACCATACCATTTTATTTATAAAGCACTTTAAACAGGAACAAGTCCACACATCTTACAGGTTAACAGGTGGAACATGTAGCAGAGCAGAACTAATCACATTAACTAACAAACTAACCACTAATATATGCCAAGGTTTTCTCATTATTTGTTGAAACCTCTCAATTGTTGTTTACACCATATGTTGAAAGGATACATATGGTTATTCTTACGCCTGTGAAGAATGACTGTGAGTTTGATCCAGGAGGTCCAGAAAGGATTGAAGGTTGTTGAGATGAATGAGTCAGACAGAATGTGAATGTTACAGACAGATTAATGTGACTATATATATGTGTTTGTGCCTGGTGAATGTGCAGTACAATAGTTGTGTGTTGATAGATTTTTGAGAAAGGTGTACAGGGTTTTCACTACTTTTCTATAGATATAATTTAGTTTTATCAATTTTGATTCTTAGATTTGAACGATAATTAGAAATGTTTTAGAGGATACATTTTAGCTGCACTTTGTTAAGAAGTATCAGAGTAGCCTAGCGGTGAATTTTACTGATAGGAAATGTTTGTGGTAGAACATTCCGGTACTGAGAGAATAATATATATATATAGGAAATGGATGTGAATAAGATAATTGAGTTTGACAGGTTATGGAAGGATTTTTGTGTTTTCTGTTCGGATCAGATTAATCATAGATTAAGTGTTAAATTTTCTGTATATGGTGGTCTTAGCCCTTATCACAGACATCTCTGAATAAGAGTAGTTGAGCTTTTCTCAGATATCGGATTAGTTAACAGAGTAGTGTAGGGCTTTTCCCCTCACAGGTGTCTATGATGAAGAAGATGAAGAGGCCTGACACCAGTTCTTTGCTAAGGTTAACACATACCAGAAATGGAACAGAGTATATGCAATGTTTTGAAGTTGTTAAGAGTTGATAAATCAAATTTTGGGAAATTTAAGGGTTTTTGAGAAAGTATTGAATTTATAAGGTCTGATTAAAGTCCAGTTGTTTTTTATTGAACGCCTTTTTAAAGGTATTGAATTTAACTTCATTATTCCTGCATATACCCTGTAGAGGCGTGTTTGTTGATAGGAGGGACAGTCCGCTCGGTTCTTTCTTGTTTTTATTTTTATTTGTTCGTCTTTGCATCTATTTTTGTCTTGTTTGTTTTTGTCTGTTTTATTCTTGTTCATTGTTTTTGTTTGTTTTGTCTTGTTTCTATTTGTTTGTTATGTAGTAATATAGGATGAGGTCAGTTTAATGACTTACCTATATTTTAGATGTATAAATTGGCAGGGTTTAGACTGACACAAAAATACATCATTAATTAAACGGGTTCTCTCTTTTTCAGCTTAATACCAATAATTCTATACCTTGACCAGATGTAATTCACAGGAAACGTTAAACTTATGTTGGAACAGCAGGACTGGTCCATTTATTTAACATAATCAATAAATTACATCACACATTATGTACATGATTGGTTCGATCATTTTTCCTATAATTAACTTCAGCATAGATGAAACATAGGAACAACAGAACAAGTGAAGGATGATATTTTACTCATTTCTGCAGGTACATTAACTTAGTTTCTGGCTTAGGAAGATAAAGGTTTAGGAGGAAGGAAATGGAGGAAAAGAAGTTAAGAGTCAGGGAGTTATCTTGATGTGTTTAACCAGAAGCATGGCAGCTCTCCGGCTGAACTCGGCTACACGTTGGTACCCTTGGCAAAGCATTTGACGACTTTTACCTCGTGAAGATGGTCAGTCTCCCTCGGTCCAGTTTGGTCAGTTCGTTTACCATTCTCAGCGTCTCCAGACGTGCGCCTTGACTCGAACCGAAAGTAACGGCAGCTCCTGGTGTTGTTTTCAAGATAAGACGTTCCTTAAAGGAATGTCAATAAAAGAGAGCTTTTTCAGCTGTTGAAGATGACTTAAAACTTGGCAAGTTATAAGCCTTTAACTGAATGACGGGGTCATTAGCGTGTTGACCAGACGATCATCAGTTCTTTGGAGAAGACCATGGTTTGAGGCTTACTCCAGCAGACTTCCGGAAAACAGGAAGTCAGAGCTCTTTTAAGGCTAACTTGACCTAGAAAGACGTAGCTCTTTCTGATTCAGTCTGTTAAGCCAGGAGCCACTGAGAGGAGGCATAAGTTAGATTAAAAATGTCAGAAAGGATAAGAAAGTTAGTTTAAGACGCCAGTTTCATGATACAGCAGATTTAGAACTTTCTTAACTCATTACCAACACTGTTGTATGAATAAACAAACGTCATCAGAGCATAACATATGGGACCTATTAATGATAATAGCTTGATTATTAAATAGGACAAAAACAAAAGTCTTTGGGTGTCTAGATTGTCCTGAGCTCAAGCTAAAATGAATGAGATAAAGTGTTCCTTTTATCTTCACATGCAAGTTCGAGAGGAGAGGAGAAATCCTCCATGTACAACATTTTGAATTAAGCAGAGTATTTGATTTATCTGACATTAAAATGTACTGATGCTCTTACAAATAAAATTATTCATTTGATAACATTTGAATTAACAAAATTAAAAGAAGTCTCTGTGACCCGAGATTGCACCTTTGACACAGCAGTGAAACACAGTTTAACTCTCACAGAATAACACAGCTTAAAAGCACACATCATGAAAATGACAAAAGTTATTCTTTTGATCACATCAGCCTAAAATCAAAGATAGAAATAGTCTCTTATTGGTGACTATGTTATCAGATTATAGCTAAATGAATAATTTTGTAGTAAATGTCTTGCTTTACTGAGAGGTCAGTAAAGGTCATCACTGGACAGTTCAAAAACCTTAATTTGACCCTGGGTAGGTCCACTACATCTCCCCCCTTTTGGAAGCCATCGCCAGTCCTTGGGGATGGGGTCCAACACGAAAGGAAACCTTGAACTGTCTTTGATCTTGAAGTAATCCAGCAAGTGGAAAAAAAAAAATCAAAAATTATAATCCCATAAAGTTTTTGGAAATTCCATACTGTTCGTAGGTAATCCCATTGCGAAAAGCTTTTAATCCTTTGGAAAACAAAGTCTGTTAACTCTTGGAAAACAAAGTCTGTGATCCCTTGGAAAGCAAAGTCTTATAATCCACAGCGGTAATTCCACAGCAGTAAATCCCCAACGATTAGTTTTGTTGAATGATCAGCAACAATTGTTTTCATAATTCCGTCCATGGGCACAAGTTAGGATGCCATAGTTTAGTTTAAGCTGTTTTCGCAGCTGAGAGTAGACAGTACACAGGAACCTTTTAGGGTTTGGCCAACGTATCTTCTTACGTTTACCTCTTTCTGTGTAATTCAGGTGTGTCACAACTGTCGGCGCAGTCGCAGGTGTGTCTGATTGTTCAGACTGCGACGGGTCACTGTTGTTGGTGTGCGAGCCTTTCCCCCCTTTGTCTGAAGAGGGGCTCTTTGAGTCTGTAGAAACTGTGTCATTTCTGATTAGTTCTAGACTCAAATGCTCTTGAACCAAGGTTTCATCGAAAGCTTGGCTGATTGCCGATTTATCTGTCCCAGAGGACAGTACAGCGTCTTCGGTGTGGGATCCGTGGATCTCCACACCTTCTTCTACCTGTGGTAGGTAGTGTTCAGTGAGTGCTGATTGTTTTAGCTCACAGAGGAGGTTCTCATGTTGGGCCCCGGTTGGGTCCAACTGTTGTGTCTCTTCTGCCTCAACTGTATTTGAAGGTTCACTTACCGGGCTTGTGCTCTCGGTTGGGGAGTCATCCATGCCTTCTGCAGTACCATCTGTTAGACAGACACCGTCATGACCTTCAGGATCTTGTTGACTGTCAGCATTTTGTTTGCTGTCAACATATTTATTGTCAACATCTGTGGCATCTGTGTCGATGTTATTGTTGTTAACCGTGAGCTCTGAGTTTTTGTGAAAGATAGTGCTGCACATTGCTCCAGGTAGGTCAATGTTGATAGTGTCATTATCAATGATAACGTCACTCATTGTATCAGGTTGGTCAAGCACTGTAACATTCAAATCTACTAACAAACTACTTACTTCCTCTGTCTCTTCCGAGCATAGAGGTGTTTGGCCATTTTTCTGGGACATTCGTGACACTTTGCATGTCTCGAACTGTTCCGTTCGAGGCGCGGGAGGTGCAGTTCCGAGGCTCGGGGGTTTCTGTTGGGACCACGCATTGTTACATGAGTTTAGGTCCTCATACTTCAATTTCTTTTGAAGTTCACCCACCGATTGACCTTGGTTTTCACCCATCTGGTTCGATCTGAACCGTTGTGGGTCTCTTAGAGAGTGAACACCTACCTTTTGTGGTTCGTTGCTTGTCTCAGATTTTTCAATCTGAGGTGCTTCAGGGGCGGGGCTCCCTTTAAACCATTTTGAGTCACTGTTCCAACTGGTACCAACATTTCGGTGTATGTCAGTTTGAAAATCTTGTTTATGCTTGCGTGCATTATCCAACTCTTCTAACAACTGACGTATGTTCTCCATCTCCTCTGAGGTCAGAGGGCCTTTAATACGACAGTGTTTATTCTCGCTTTCTGTAGGAGAGAGAACCTCTTCTATTTTTAGCGACTGGGATACGACCATTTGACCTGGGCACACCTCAGAGGGTGTTTTGCTTTGCATGTGAGCCTCAAAGACCGTTACAGCACCCTGTTTGATTTCATCCAAAGATGTTACTTCTAATTCACACCAGGTGTACAATGGCAACTTGAATCTAATATCAGAGATTAGATTATTTCTGAAAACAGATTTGAAAAGCGTCTGCTCTTCCAGGCCTGGTTCCTTTATGTCACCTGCATACGCCTTGAAAATTCTGTCAAAGAAATGCAATGGATGTTCATCTTTTCTCTGCAAGACATCTCGTGCAGCTAAGTAGTCACCACACAATGAGAAAGATTTTTTCTCTGTGCGAGGTGCAGGGGGAGCAGGTCCTCGGCTTCGGGGTTCCTCTTGGGATCCTTTGATGTATGAGTCTTCTAGAGGCACATACTGTATGAACCTTGGACGCGCACCTTCTTGAACTTCCATCTTTGTTTTGATTGTTTGTGAAAATCAATAAGACAGTTCGTATTTTAATGTGTGCAGATACATCTTCACTTTTAATGTAGCACTGAGTCAATCAAACTAACCAGCTGTGTGGTTTAAGTGTTTCACCGTGTAATAAGTATTTCTATTCATAGGTACCTTCTTTCAGGGTTTACCCTTAAATGAATTGTAAAAGTTAAATGCCCTTGCAGTGTTAACTTTATATATAACTTATTTTTTAACAACAGTTACTAACTAACACAAACATGATTTTCGTTTTACTTACTCAAACACTTTTTAAAAGATTTGAAATAAATGCAATATTCACACTAAAATGTTCCCAGGAAGCTGCTCCATCATGCCTTAAAAAGATGTATTGCAGTTTGGCTAAACTGTTTTTGCTGTATTTTGACAGTTATCAGGAGTGAAAATAGGATTTGTTATTTTAAATATTTTTTTATTTAAAATAAACTGGAGTTTTTGTATGCTCAACATAACATTACAGATGTTATTCCAAATAAAAATCAGTGATTTTTATTAATTTGTTGTTATTTGACATCCTCAAATTTGTTCTGCTATCTTTGTTTTGATTTTTGTGAAAATCAAGTCAGCAGATGCTTTTTGTTTGTTATTTTAAACTTTTTATTTAAAATAAACTGGAGTGCACAGAATAACTTTAAAAGATGTTGTTTTAAAATAAATGCAGAGGGTTTAGCATCTATTCTGTGTAAATGTTTCTTGTTCTCATACTTTTAAACCAGCAGATTGCAGGTTTTCAAAGCTGAAATTTACCACAATGTGACTGTAATTACTCATTCTGGCCGCTATAGAGGCGCTGTTGGCTCTAAGGCCGCGTTGACTACCTTTTAGCATTTAGCCGTAGCTTTAAACTAAATCGGATAAACGTCAACTTTTGGGATGAGTTCTAGCCTGGATGTGACAATCGCCTAAACAAACGTTCATTTAAGAAACGAATGGATTTGTTTAAAATGTTTAGAACAAGTTCTGTGAACTTTTAGATACATAAAAAAAACGATCTTTTTCCTTTTTTTTTCTATCTGGGTCACGTCACATCCGTTGACGTGACGTTCGTGTGGCATTTAGGGACGTGCGTGCAGTCGGACGTTTGAGTTCTCCCGACGTCTAAACGCTCTAAACCCCCTTTAAATATCTCAAAACACCGCGGTTAAACAGTTTCTGACGATATTTTATGCCTAGAACCGAAACAAGCCAGAAAATCTGTCAGAATTGTGAGAACAAAACTGAAAATTGACGATCAACTGCGTATCACGTGATTACCTTGAACCAACCACAGCATGACAACAGATGTTATGAACGTAGCGTCAGCATATAGCTTATCAAACCTAGACTCTTTTTCAACTCATAAAACGCTAAAATTCACCACAAAAATTCCGTGAACGAATCGTTTCACATCAGAACAGTTTTACCAAGCTGCGCCCAGTAAAAATAGCAAGATAAATGTCGCCAACACGGACTTTTTACCGTATCTGCAGCAACACGTCAGAGCTAACAACTGGACCGGGTCAGAACCAGATCCGACAGCTTCAGACACAAAATGCTATTATTCCTGCTTAAAATGTAACGATACCACTCGACAGCAATTTTCAGATGAACTATGAAGCTCTTATAGGCACAGTTTTGACACGGCGGTCAAACGTAGATGCGCTTTTATCTGTGACACGTCAGCAAAGAGTCCAAACGACCCAGAACCAGCAGAACCACACAGCAACATCAAATTTTAACCCAAAAACTTCAACACACGTTTAAAAGTTGAGTAAAGACAATTCCTCAGCTACAAGTGACATTAACCAGCAGTTTCCTGCAGCTATGACACACTTTCCCAGCCAAAAAACTATCGTTTTCAGAGTCTAAAAACTTGGACAAAATTATGCCAACATTCAAAGTGCAGAAATATTAAATATCAAACTTTCAGAGACCTGTTCACGGGCCACCAATGTAGTAATATAGGAAGGGGTCAGTTTAATGACTTACCTATATTTTAGATGTATAAATTGGCAGGGTTTAGACTGACACAAAAATACATCATTAATTAAACGGGTTCTCTCTTTTTCAGCTTAATACCAATAATTCTATACCTTGACCAGATGTAATTCACAGGAAACGTTAAACTTATGTTGGAACAGCAGGACTGGTCCATTTATTTAACATAATCAATAAATTACATCACACATTATGTACATGATTGGTTCGATCATTTTTCCTATAATTAACTTCAGCATAGATGAAACATAGGAACAACAGAACAAGTGAAGGATGATATTTTACTCATTTCTGCAGGTACATTAACTTAGTTTCTGGCTTAGGAAGATAAAGGTTTAGGAGGAAGGAAATGGAGGAAAAGAAGTTAAGAGTCAGGGAGTTATCTTGATGTGTTTAACCAGAAGCATGGCAGCTCTCCGGCTGAACTCGGCTACACGTTGGTACCCTTGGCAAAGCATTTGACGACTTTTTACCTCGTGAAGATGGTCAGTCTCCCTCGGTCCAGTTTGGTCAGTTCGTTTACCATTCTCAGCGTCTCCAGACGTGCGCCTTGACTCGAACCGAAAGTAACGGCAGCTCCTGGTGTTGTTTTCAAGATAAGACGTTCCTTAAAGGAATGTCAATAAAAGAGAGCTTTTTCAGCTGTTGAAGATGACTTATAACTTGGCAAGTTATAAGCCTTTAACTGAATGACGGGTCATTAGCGTGTTGACCAGACGATCATCAGTTCTTTGGAGAAGACCATGGTTTGAGGCTTACTCCAGCAGACTTCCGGAAAACAGGAAGTCAGAGCTCTTTTAAGGCTAACTTGACCTAGAAAGACGTAGCTCTTTCTGATTCAGTCTGTTAAGCCAGGAGCCACTGAGAGGAGGCATAAGTTAGATTAAAAATGTCAGAAAGGATAAGAAAGTTAGTTTAAGACGCCAGTTTCATGATACAGCAGATTTAGAACTTTCTTAACTCATTACCAACACTGTTGTATGAATAAACAAACGTCATCAGAGCATAACATATGGGACCTATTAATGATAATAGCTTGATTATTAAATAGGACAAAAACAAAAGTCTTTGGGTGTCTAGATTGTCCTGAGCTCAAGCTAAAATGAATGAGATAAAGTGTTCCTTTTATCTTCACATGCAAGTTCGAGAGGAGAGGAGAAATCCTCCATGTACAACATTTTGAATTAAGCAGAGTATTTGATTTATCTGACATTAAAATGTACTGATGCTCTTACAAATAAAATTATTCATTTGATAACATTTGAATTAACAAAATTAAAAGAAGTCTCTGTGACCCGAGATTGCACCTTTGACACAGCAGTGAAACACAGTTTAACTCTCACAGAATAACACAGCTTAAAAGCACACATCATGAAAATGACAAAAGTTATTCTTTTGATCACATCAGCCTAAAATCAAAGATAGAAATAGTCTCTTATTGGTGACTATGTTATCAGATTATAGCTAAATGAATAATTTTGTAGTAAATGTCTTGCTTTACTGAGAGGTCAGTAAAGGTCATCACTGGACAGTTCAAAAACCTTAATTTGACCCTGGGTAGGTCCACTACAGTTACATTTGTTTTATTCTTTGTTTTTGTCTGTTTTATTCTTGTTCATTGTTTTTGTTTGTTTTGTCTTGTTTCTATTTGTTTGTTACATTTGTTTTATTCTTTGTTTTTGTCTGTTTTATTTTTTGTTTGTTTGTTCTGATCTTATTCTGTTTAGTTTTTATTACCATTTATATTATTGCTTATTTTATATGAGGGTTTTATATTCTGGGTGGGTAACTTAGATGTAATATTGCTGTGGGTGGGAATGTTAGAGATTTCCAATGTGTATCAAGTTTTTAATTGCATTCTCACATAGAACATATAGGATTTTGTTGACATGATGTTTGTCATGTCAAAAGGGGAATTGAAATATATTTCTATCAGTATTACATTACACCCATTATGCTCCATTATTTGTATTCACTTAATTCTGCCTTATAATGTGAATTGTGACACAGGGCAGAACGTTTTTCTCTCGGGCTTTGTTTTCACTAGGGAACAGTTACACGCCTGCACATACAACAGACATAACACTGGATGATTGACATACAGAGCTGGTAGCTTGTTGGCTGAGAGACGGATCACGTACAGAGTAGGGGAAGTTCTAGGGCGGTTCCAAGGCGGTTCGGTTCCAGGATTGGTCCCATGAGGCGATGACGTCATCTGGAGGTATAAAACCGTGATCCGCCTTCGAAGATGTGTGTGTGGACTTGTGCTCGGTGAGAGGTCTGTTGTTGCTGTAAGGTTTATTCTTATTATGTACAATAAACCTGCATAAACTTGCACATTCGTTTCAGAGCTTCCTTCAACCTAGATTTCCAAATGTTTTGTATTGCTTTCAGGGGGAGCCTGCAACATCCCAGTTACAGTCAGCGGCAGCAGGGGATGCAGCTTCTTTCTTTTTGCCAAGTGAAATGAGGAAAACCATCCCTGTGCAGGACCAAAGATGGGTCTCAAATACACTCTTTCGCTCTGGCAAACTGCGGCCGGATTTGAAGCTCTGGTATGAGCCTCCAGTGCCAGTCCTGATCTACCACCAGGCACCAACACCTGATCGTTTTTTTTCCCATCAGCTTCTGGTGTGGATGCCCTACCATCAGTGGAAGGTCAGGGTGTTCTGCCGAGCTTGTAGGAAGCATCTTACAGGTGCTGGTATCCACAAAAGGGCTCGGAAGGTCTTGGATATTGATAGGTTTTACATGCTCGTGACGGAGACACGCAAGTGCAGTGGGTGCAATCTCACATACTTATCAACGTCCCAGACCATCCGGGATCAGCTGGACTTGCCGCACCAAAAGCTGTTCCGGCTTATCCTGACCCGGAAGTGAGTAAAACCTTTTGTGAAATTGTAACTTGGGTCAAAAAAATAATTATATTTATAACTATATTTCTACTTTTAATATTTATAGAATAGAATAGAATAGATCTTTATTGACATTGACATTGCACCGGGGCACAAAACAACGTAATTGATTATGCACATCCGTCTTAGGATAGGGACGAGTGCACGAAGTCGCAGCAGTATGAAACCGCGCCACCACAATCAGCAGATATGGAAAAATGAATAGACACAAACGGGTAAGAACGTGGTATTCAAAAAAAGAATCTATCACAATTTGTCAATAGACACTCCATGATAAAGTCCAAAAAAACTCTACCAGCTTTTTAGCACATTTAGACAGGACAAGATGCATTATGACGGCAGGCGGGAGGTAAAGTCTGTGAGTTATCAGCTCCAGATAAGAACAGTTCGCAGGTCTCAGCCCGGCTCCATCTGAGAACGCACACACAGAGACCTCTGGGGGGAGGGGTGCGGGAGGGCAGCAAAGTCCCTTCAGCTTCCCAGCTCAGGAGAAGATTTGTAGACAGCCTTCAGTCCAAGGCCAGAGGCCAGATTAGATTAGTTGCTTTATTTTTCCAGTCAGGCCACAGTGTTCTTTTACTGCAGTCTTTAAGTCCAGGTGCTGTTTCTGGGTCCAAATCGCCGAATCGAGAGAGGTTCCGAGCTACAAGATCCTTCCGTATGTGCCCTGTTTTAATCCGGACGGCTGTAAACGAGTTCCACACACCGCAGGTCCGCGGCAGCCACCGCTTCTCCCACCGTGCGGTTCAGCCCGCACAACAGCTGGGAAGGTCATCATAGCCTGGATCAAAGCATTTTCGCTGAGCGGAAGTCTCGCCAGCACGCCGATCGCGGCGGTCTTCCTCAGCCTTCAGTGGCAGAAACAGCCACCAGTATCCCAATAATCCACAGAGATTCCACGTCCCCGACAAAAAGAGCGGCCAGTTACATTAGCCTGCTCCTCGAGTCCATAATGTAGCTCACCGCACGCGTGTCGAAGGGGCTCCCCGGCTCTCCCTGGCCGGTGCGCCTCGCGGAAATTTTCGTTATCGATAGTATCGATAGATGAAATAGCCCAGAAAACAGTCCACGCACATAAATCCATTCCAAATTGGTTCGAGCGAGCGCTGAAGAGTTACAGACGAGACAAATGCAGAAGCGGGGGGGGGACCAGGGAGGTGTAGGAGCAAAAAGAGATGCGACCTGCCCTGCCGAGAGCGGAAGTCAGAAGAGTAATGATTATTTACAGTTATTTTCAGTAATGATTATTTACAAAAATCCTGAGTTGTTAAAATGAACAAAATTTACATATCACAGCACACAGCACATTATTTGTTCCACTTATTGATAATCACATTGATAACACACTTCTACTGAAACATTTAGTTCCCTTTCAGTTGGTCTCTCGGTGCAACATACTTGCTATGGGAATTGCGCCCCCGCGCGATTGCCTGAAGGAATATACTCACGCCTTTACGGCAAGGGGCGTCACTGCCGCGCCAGAGGCCCCGCCCTCTGGTTACTTAAGCGGCTTGCGCCCCTCCATCTTTCTCTTTTTTGCCCTTCACCTCGCTTAAACCTGAACTACCTCTTCGCGGGACTTCTCTGTTGCTTCATCGCTCAACCAGAGGTGAGCTTGCTCTCTACACAGAGCGCACAGAGAATTATTCCTGTGTACTACTGGACTAGCGAAAGCTAGTCTGGCCCATTTCTCTTAACCCCGAAGTATTTTCTTCTCCTCTCTCTACAGGTTGCTTCACTCGACGGCGCTAACTACGCCAAAAGAAAAAAGCTACCTCGCTAACTCCTAGCGAGCTAGCCAGCAGAAGCGACACAACGGAGGAGACTTTTCAAGGAAAAAGAAAAAAGATTCTGGAAGGACTCGCTCGCCTCATCTCGGACATGCTTCCGGAGAAAGGAAAGCAAAAGGCGACTTCCAAGGAAAACCAACGGGACGGCGAGCCCAACCTCGCGCGCCTGTCCCAGCGGATGTGGCTTTTCCCTCGCAGCAACGGACACCCACGAGGCCTGTCCAATCTGCTTGGGGATGCTGCATGCAAAAACAGCACTGGATACGCCCGACTTTTGCCCACACTGCAGCCTCATGATGGATGCGGTGCTGCGGCATCGGGTTGACCTCGTCGCCAAGGCCATGGGCTCTTCAGCGACTCCAACGGACGCGGACACCACGGAGCCCCTCACTCCCACGCCGGAGCTCGAGAACATGGCTCTACATGACAGCACACGTGTCGAATGGGGCGACAGCCCTGACATGCTGGCTCCCATGGTGGACATAACAGTTGAATTCGACACCCGGGCATGATGAACGAGGATGAGATCTCGATTTCAGCCTCGGGCGAATGTTCAACGGAGGAGGCGGACCTGGAACTGGAGGATCAGGGTGAAGCCCTCTCCCAGACCCTAGTACCTGTGCTCCCAGAAACTGACTTTTCCATCCATGCTCTGTTCCATTTGTACCACAGAGCAACGGACGCGTTGTACATCCCATGGCCTGAACCTCTGCCTTGCCAACATGTCACGAGGCTGAAGGGAAACTATTTCTACTCAAAGCAGCAGGCCGCCATGAGGCAAAAGATGCCCGTGTTCCCGGATTTTCTAACAGAACAAACGCGCACCTGGACTCAGCCACAAGACCCTATGTTTCTCCCCCTCTCACAGTTCCTCGACGTGGATGGGATGGATGAAGTGGGAATAGCTAACGTGCCTCAGATCGAGGACACTCTAGCATCTTACCTGGCTCCTAAATCATCAGGAACAAAACCAACTCTTCCCAGCCAGGCTTGCCGGGCCTCGGTGTCTCTTCTCGAGAAATGCTACAGGGCTCAGGGACTCGCGGCACGCACCATGAACGTGTCTGCGTTAATGTAGGCTTACCTAGCCGAAAAACTGCAACAGCTCCAAACAACAACGGACAAGCAGGCGGCTGCCGAATTGCTGGATGAAGCCCGCAGAGCAACAGATTCGTGCTCCGTATGATGGGGACAGCTGCTGTTGCACAATGGCGGAAGTGGTCATCGCGATCCACCACCTATGGATGACTCTGACGGATCTCCCGGAGGGACAGAAGGTGCCTTTTCTCCACCACTCGATAGAGCCGGCCGGATTATTTGGTAAAGCTTTGGAGCGAATTCAGACCAAGCTGGACCAAAGACGCAGACAGGCCGAAGCTCTCCGGGTGGGCATTCCCCGGAGAAGTTTCGTCCCCCCCAAGGGAGTCTGCTGGTAACAGACCTATGCAACCTCGGCACCATTCAGCAACCCATGCCTTGCAGGAGAAGCGGCCAGCATACAAGGAGGAGCCCAGGCAAAGACCCCCCCAGGGCCCACCTCGTACCGAGCACGCATGGAGCAAAAACAGGTTTGTCCCCCGCCATGCGACCAAATACAGGGACTCCTAGACGAACCGGGACAACAGAAAGAACAGTGCCTGATGAACCAGGTCCACGTGTCCACATTACAGGGTCACCCGCCCACGTGGTAACGGGAATGATCCCTTCATGTCCAGACTTTGCTTGTAACATAGTACAATCAGCTGGTATATTTACAGCATGCACAAATCATGCCTTCTCTGTTGTGAGTGACATAAAATCATGTATGTCATTGCACAAAAGCACGAATAAAGTTCATGAAACAGCTCCTCTCTGTTTTATTGAAAAAAAAACAACAACAACACAGAACAGGTCTCTGACCTACAAGCCGTCATAAAGAGAGAGGGCCTTTTTTCCCCTCTCTCTCATGGCCCACGGGGTATTAGCATAATTGATAAGCCCCAGCAGAGCACCTCTGCAATGAGCAGACGCAGAGTCATCTGCAAACCTCCCCACACCTCTCAGGAAGACAGGTGGGGAGGGTCACGTGCTCAAACCTTAGTTCCATTGTGAACAACGGGAGAGCCAATACACTTACCAGACGAACACGTGACATGTCAGCTCCTCAGAGAGGCAAGCTGACAACGTCTGACAACGGGGGGGCTTCATCAGACGCCCTCAGGCAGCTACAATTTTCACACCTTCACAACAATGACTGTGTTCAGCTGTTGTAGGTAAAAACAAACCAGAGCCAAATCAGATTTCTCTTCCTGTTTTTCAAGAGGAACTGAGCTCCTTATCATCAAATAATCTCAAGTCTGCCAAACCAGGAGGTACACCCCCACACTCGCACGGCGCAACTGCTCCTTTGTTATTAACGAGGGACATGAAATGCCCGAGTAGTACTCAGACAGCACGTCTCTCCCCGTTCTGTGCTGATCCAAAACTACTTTCAAAAGTAATTCCCCCAGGGGGTGATACACGGACCTCGAACGGTTTGTCTGGTGCCAACGCTCCATTAAAGCATAGGACCAGTAAACTGGGCCATCACAAGGATCGGATTGGAGTTAGGAGATCTGCTCGTTTACATAACTCACAGCCTCACAACAGAACTCCAGATTTGGAGGAGGAAAATATATTTTTCGCTCCAAACCTGTCTAAAAAAGTTGACAGGCTACATCTGCCCTCAATTAACCCTGAGCAGGGTAACTTGGGAGCACATCAACAAGAAGCCCTTCCCAATCTTGTTGACCCCCAGAGGTTAACAGCTTCTGTGTCACCAGAAGGAGCAATACAACCATAGGCCAGGAACAACCAAAAGCCTCAGCTTGTTGGCTGAAAAGAACAGGTTGATGGCGGCAGGTTTGCCAGAAAATGTGGTATTGACCATACAAAATGCCCGTGCTGGTTCAACACAATCTTTATACGCACAAAAGTGGCGCATCTTTGAAGCCTGGTGCTCAGAAAGAAATATTATTTCTTATGCATGCGACTTGGCTCAACTCCTGACCTTCCTTCAGGATTTACTGGAAAAAGGTCGTTCTTATTCAACGATTAAAGTTTTCCTATCAGCGATCTCAGCCTGCCATGAAGGCTGGGGACACAAGACACCCGGAGCACATCCAATCATAATAAGGTTTATGAGGGGTGTCCTTCGGACCAAACCACCCAGCAGGACCCTGACCCCTGGTTGGGATCTTGGCCTGGTCCTGGGGGCTCTTTGTGGCCCTCCATTCGAGCCACTGAGCGAGGTTAAGATAGATTTACTATCTTACAAAACTGCTCTACTCCTGGCACTTTGCTCAGTGAAACGCGTGGGTGACCTCCACACATTATCTGTACATCCAATGTGTACCAGATTTGCCCCTGACGGGTCAAAGGTCACCTTAAGGCCTAATCCCGCATACACCCCCAAGGTCTTGACCTTGAACCACAGGAGTCTAGACTTTGATCTCTCCTCCTTTCCACCGGCCCCTGTTCTCACTCAGGAACAGGAAAGGCTACAGGCTCTCTGCCCAGTGAGGGCTTTACGCACCTACATGCAGAGAACAGCCGAATGGAGGAAAACAAACCAACTGTTCGTCTGCTTTGCAGCACCTGCTACAGGGAGAGCCCTATCAAAACAACGCCTCTCACATTGGGTGACTGAGGCCATTAAGAGGGCATACAGTAGCAAAGGTCAACAGGTACCCTCTGGAGTTCATGCTCACTCTACTAGGGGCTTGGCCACTTCCTAGTCATTATTTAAGGGTCTGCCAGTCGCAGACATCTGTGCTGGTGCGAATTGGAGCTCATTAAATACTTTTCAAAGCATTACAGTTTGGATGCTACTGCAGGTGACGTCACTCAGGCTGTCCTTTCTAACACACAGTAGAAAGTAGCCTTGAGGTGCCTGTTGGTCACAGGCAGACGTTCACTCTAAAGGCCCCAGTAGACCTGCGTGTACTGCCTGTACGCCTCTGTACGACGTACGTACGCTGTGGCAAAAGCGTAGCCCCGCGTAGCCCCTCAGGGCACGAACGCGCAAAGCTCTTTTTTTACGACCGCGCACGCTTGCGCGGTGTCTGACCATAAATTGCCCCGGCGCCGGACTGTTTTGTATGTTACACAAATGAATTAAATTCCCCTTCTTCATCGCTGATCAGGACTTTTGTTTTGTTTTTTTGCCAAAAGTCAAGTAATCGCTTCATCCTCCGTTCACTCCATGACTGAAATGAATGAATTCATGTCCTACCTGGCTGCGCTTGGGTTTAAATATTTCCTGGTGGGCTGCAGGAAAAGCGCTCCCTGTTTTTATTTTTTTGAAGTTTTTATTAACATATAAAGTTAGAAAGACCGCAGCGGCAGCAGCCGAGCGAACCGCTGCTCGTCTGGAGCAGAGCCAGCGGCTTGTCCCACTCGCTGTCAATCATTTCAGTAGGCGTGTCAGCAAGTGACCAATCAGCGACCTGCTTCGCGCGCAGCTGATCAAATTACAACAAGGATTTGGAGCGAAAACGCGAGCATTTAACGTGAGAAAGAAAGCAGAACTGTGCCAGCGAACGCGTGCGCACAGAATGCGCACGTAGAGTGGCCTAAAGCCAGGACGCTGAGGTCTACTGGAGGCTTTTCATGCATTTTACTGAGCATTTCAAGGGTGTGAATGGATGACGTTCCCATAGCAAGTATGTTGCACCAAGAGACCAACTGAAAGGGAACTGAAAGTTTTGCACCATAACTCATGTTCCCTGAAAGAAGGGAACGAGGTGCAACATAGCTGGCCCTTTTCATTGCTGAAGGCTCGGTGAAGTGCAAACTTTGGAGAAAGATGGAGGGGCGCAAGCCGCTTAAGTACCCAGAGGGCGGTACCTCTGGCGCGGCGGTGACGCCCCTTGTCGTAAAGGCGTGAGTATATTTCTTCAGGTAATCGCACGGGGGCACAATTCCCATAGCAAATATGTTGCACCTCGTTCCCTTCCTTCAGGGAACATGAGTTATGGTGCATAACTTTCAGTTTTTGCTGCTGAATGTAAGATAAATTAGATGTAAATGACCCGAGCAGTTTCGGATGTTATAAGTCCATTAAATGGCCGTTATTAGTTGTTATCATCCCCATATGTAGCGGTGAAACTGTCACACCTACCTCCTAGTAGGTTTAAAGGTACGTTATTATCGTTATACTGATAATAGGCAGCATCTCACTGGGGAAGTGTCTTTTTTTTTAGCTTATGTAACCCTTTTCCTAAACCTAACCTTACACCTGACCCAGAGGACCAACCCTAAACTTAATCCCCTTACCCTTGTGCCTATACCTAACCAAGACCCTAAACCTAACGCCAGACCCTTTACTCTAAACATAACCACATGAAGCTATTAAGAGTGCTAACAAAGTTAAAAACTGAGCCTATTATCATCGCTACCAATGCCAACAACATACCTTTAAACCCACTAGGAGTGACAGGAGGGGAAGTTTTAGCAGGTCGCTTTCGTAAATGAGCCCATGAGGTTCAAAAGATTTACCTGACTAAATAAAGGTTGAATGAAAAAGTCTGACCACTACTGTACATATGGGGATGATGACAACTAATAACAGCCATTACATAACATTTGAAGCGGGTGGAGCAAATGACCAAAAAAAACAAAAAAGCATTTATTTAAAAAAAGTTGTGCAGATAAACAGCATCAATGTTATAATAGATAATCAGGGATCTTATTTAACCAATTAGAAACAGCAAATCTCTTTGTTGTTAATGTGTAGAAATTCTCCTGTAAACATCAATATGCAAAATTTTAAAAAAGTAAATGTAAGTATTTGAAACTTAATGCTTATTATTTTATGTCTCCAACCCCCTGCACCTCCACACACACTTCTTTCACCAAATAATGAGTTATCTTGACCTACAGCTCTGTGCGTGAGTCCCACTCTTGGTCTGAGGTCTACCTATGGACCTGACCTTTACATAAATAGGCCTGTGACCTGTATTACCAACTTGCCCCCTGCAGGGATTTCCACCAGGTATCATAATTCTATTTAATGAATAACTTAACGTTTAAAATCCTGGGCAAAAGTCCACCAGGGTTTCACTCTGTGCCCCCTGTGTTAGGAAGTTATTTAACTCTGCCCCTGGGAGAGGAGTGCCAGTGGCAAAGCCTGTTTGGAACATTTTAATGACTATCATAAAACCTTGAAAATGCCCAATATTGCTCACTGCAAAAGCCTTAAAATATATTGTTACTGACTGATTTACTTGGTATGACTGATAATAGGTGTACCGTAATCCTAAAGGGGAAGACACTCTCTATACAGTCACACAATGGATGGTACTCTTCCTACAGAGCTCTGACCTGAATAAAGTTGAATTCTCTCCAGCTGAAGGAACCTCCAACGGAGGGCAGGGATATTTTTCTATGCAGGGCAAAAAGAAAAAAAGCCCAGGATTCCCAGTGTTACAAATGTGTCTGTGCCCCATGCTTCATATCAAAGTAGAATGGGGTGGTAGAAACAGAAGAAGAGTACAACATATTTGAGAACAATATTGTAACGACCCTGTGTTTGATTCTGCTTTGGGTCCAAGTATTTCTGTGTATTTGTTCAGTTGTACTGTGTTCTGTTGAGCTGTTGTGATTCTGTTGTCCCCCGCCCTCATGTGTTGGACTGGTCGTGGGGGGCAGGAGAGGGGTAGGAGCAGGGAGGAGGGACCGGAAAAAGGGAGACGAAGAAGAAGCGTCCGTGTGTGTGTTGTTGTTAGCAGGCAGCTAGCAGTGTGTTCGCTCGCGTGTGTACCGCGTTTTCTTTTGAGGCGTGAGCTGCAGCCTCGGTAATAGCAGCTTGTCCCTGTTTCTGAATAAACCCCGTTTGGCTGGACTCCGTCTGCAGTGTTGGCGTCATTACATTGGTGTCATAAGTAAACCAACGCTATCGCCTCCATCAGCGTCATGGACGGAGCGCTCGCCCAGGTGAAAATTAAAGCGGAGGGAATGGAGGACGAAGAGGCTCGGAGAGAGGAGTTCACTAAAATAACTCAGGCGACGGCTGCTCCGCACAGCTCTGCAGCGAGCATGGCTGCCGAAGCAGGACTGAAGACCGGCGGGGGGGCGGGTCCGTCGACGCCATTTTCTCCAAGCGCGCCAAAAGCTTCACATGGCGGCAGCCATGACAGTTACGTCGTCCAAAACGTCACCGTCCCGTTGAAGACGCCCAAGTACTCTGGTAGGTCCAGCTGGGAGGCCTTCCATGCACAGTTTGAGCTGCTGGCTCATGCAGGGAGGTGGACAGCAGAGCATAAAGCCCTGCAGCTGGCTCTCTGTCTACAAGATGATGCACTGGACTGCCTGTTGTTGTTAAGCTCAGAGGACAGAAAAGACTATGATGCACTAGTTGGAGCTTTAAAGAGGCGGTTTGGACAATGTGTGCAACCAGACATTTTTAAAAATAAACTCTGCAACAGGAGCAGGTTGCCGGGTGAACCCCTGCGTGCTTTGGCTAATGACATTGAGAGCCTCACACGCAGAGCCTATTCACACATGCAGTCAGGGGTTCAGAATGAACTAGCAAAAGATCAGTTCATCAGAGCCCTGGCACCACCGGAGCTGCGTGTGCAGGTTCAGCTGATGCACCCCCGATCCCTGCAAGACGCATTGGACTTAGCAGTGGAGAGAGAGTGTTTGCTGGGAGTAGCAGCGGGAAACGACCTGAGAGGACAACCACCGGCATGCAGATCTGCGGAGGGGGCAGAGCTGAACCAGGAGAAACCTGCTTGGGTCTCGGAGCTGACAGAAATGGTCCGAGCGGTGGCACTGCAGTCGACGCGGGACTCCTCCGCACCCCCGGCCGTTTGTTGGGGCTGTGGCCAACCGGGACACCTCCTGAGGCGGTGTCCTAAAACAGTCAAGACGCAGGGAAACGACACGGGGTCTGCGGGGGGGAGGAATCGCAGATCCCGACCGTAGCCTCCACACCTCCATCGCCAGTGGGCGGGGGCCGACAGCTCGAACAGGGGGCCCGAGCCCAGAATCCCTCCGAAATTGACTCCGCCCTCGACCAAGCGACCGTGGTTGTGGTGGTCGGCCGCACATGTGTTGGAGACTTTTGTTATGTCCCCGTCTCAGTGGAAGGGTTTCCATGCACGGCCCTGATTGACACTGGTTCCACGGTAACACTAGTGAGGCCCGAGATGGTACCGGACTGGACTCTGATCCAACCCACCACAGTGCAGCTGCGCACAGTCACTGGGGACATGGCACCTATGAAGGGGAGGGGGACAATGACTTTTAATGTAGGTGGCCGATCTATCACCCACCCTGTGTGGGTAGCAGAGGTGCAGGACATGTGCATATTGGGGCTGGACTTTTTAAGGGCTGCGGGGTGCCAGTTGGATTTGGGTGTGGGGACATGGAGCTTCAAGGAGGGGCCTCTCATTCCACTGTTGCCCACAGCTCCTGATCACACCCCCACGGGTCCTGTGGCCCGCTACACAGAACCGCAGATTGCAGCTGTCGAGCACATCCCACCTCAGCCCAGCCAGATTGCTGCCACCATGGCTCCCGAACCTGCGAGCCCTATGCACCCAGTGTGGGTGCCTCAGGAGACTGAAGACGCTGCGGAGACCTTGGTGCGGAAGATCTGGGCGGAAAACTGTAGGGGTTTAGACACTCAGCAGCAGGAACAACTGTTGCAGCTGCTCATGGACTTTAAGGACATTTTTGCCCTAAGTGAAGACCAGGTGGGGCGGACTCGTTTGGTGGAACATGACATCCTGACGGGAGGTGCACGCCCAATAAAATGTCGTCCCCGCCGGCTTCCCCTGGCCCGTCAGGAAGCATGTGACAGGGCAGTGTCAGACATGCTGCAGGCTGATGTTATCGAGCCTTCAAACAGTCCCTGGGCGTCTGCTGTTGTCATGGTGCCCAAAAAGAATGGAGAGTGGCGTTTGTGTGTTGATTACAGACCACTGAACGGGGTGACTGAGAAAGACTCATATCCACTGCCTAGGGTCGACG
>JBBPBX010015237.1:3007-14111 GCA_038048925.1 Garcialebias charrua | reverse complement strand
TCTTACCTGTTGTAGATGTAATTTTGAATGGCCTCACGTTGGAGAAATGGTTTGGTGTAGAACAAATTGATGACAGGAAGACTAGTTGGAGCATGGTGAAGATCAAATTGTATTGTTACAGTTTGGAAGAAAAAAAATTAAACTTAAAATTTTCACATTTTAAACCGTCTAAGTCATTGTATATTTCCCTTATCAGTCAGGTTCACTCAGTGCAACATATGACTATGGGAATTGCGCCGCCGCACGGTTCACCTGAAGTAATACATTCACGCCTTTTAAGGCAGGTGGGCGTCTGCAATGAGGTCCCGCCCTCTTTGCATAAAAGTGACTGACGCCCAGCCTACATCCTCTTTATGCCCTTCACCTCGCTTACACCTGAACTTCGTTGGACTCTCTCTGTGACTGCATCGCTCGACTGGAGGTGAGCTCGCTCCCTACCCTGAGCGTACAGAGAAATTTCCCTCGTACTGCTGGGTTAGCGAAAGCTAGCCCAGTCCCTTTTATTTAACCTCAAGGTTTTTTCTTCTCTCTTTGCAGCTTCGCTCGACGGCGCTAACTGCGTCACTAGCTACCTGGCTAAGGGAGATTAGCAGGCTAACCAAAGAGAGCGACTCGACGAGAGGACGTCTTTGGACCACGTTAGCTGCAGCTAACGAGCTCGACTCTTCTCAGCCATGGCTCCAGAGAAGCCAAAGCAAAAATCCCAAAATTGTAAGAAGACCAGCAGGCCAGCGAGCCCCAGCTCCCGAGCCTGCCCCAGTGGCTGCGGCTACACCCTTTCGGCGACGGACACCCACGAGGCCTGTCCCGTCTACCTGGGGATGTTGCACGCTAAGACAGCGTTGGAATCCCCCGAGTCCTGCCCTCACTGCAGCCAGATGCTTGAGGCTGTGAGGAAGCGTCGAGTGGACATTGTGGTCAAGGCCATGGGTGGCTCCGCGGTGGCTCGGGAGCCAGACCTCACAGAGGCACTCACTCCCACATCGGAGCTTGAGGCCGTGGACCTGGAGGACAGCGGTCACGCTGACTGGGGGGACAGTATAGACATGGCGGCCCCCGTCGGGGACTCCACCGTCGAGTTTGATACCAGAAGCCTGTTAAGCGCAGATGAGCTCTCGCTAACAGCTTCGGGCAAAATATCAGACTATGAGGCTGAATACGAGGACGAGGGAGAAGAAGAGGACTTCTCCCAGAGCCCCACGACAGCTCAACCAGGGACAGACGTCTCCATCCCCGCTCTGTTCGACCTGTGTCGCAGAGCGGCGGACATGCTGCGGATCAGCTGGCCAGAACCCCACCTCGCCAACAGGTCACAAGGTTGACGGGGAACTACTTCTTCGCGAAGCAACAGTCGGCCACGAGGCACAGGATGCCAATTTTTCCAGATTTCCTGACGGAGCTGACTCACACATGGGCTGAACCTAGAGCTCCCATGCTTCTGCCTCTCTCCCAGTTCCTCGACGTCGCCGGCATGGAGGCAGCAGGTATAGCCACCATCCCGCAGATGGAAGACATGCTGGCGGCCTATTTAGCCCCCAGAACATCGGGCTCCAAGCCAACTCTGCCCAGCAAGGCCTTCTCGACCTCCCAGCTCGAAAAGTGTTACCGAGCTCAGGGCCTCGCAGTCCGTGCCATGAATGTCTCGGCCATGATGCAAGCCTACTTGGTGGAGAAGCTGCAGGAGCTCCAGGTTACGACAAACAAAAAGAGTGCGGCAGAAATTCTGGAGGAAGCCCGCAGGGCCACAGACTTTGTCCTCAGGATGATGGGGACCACAGCTATCGCTCAGGGGAGATGCATGGCTGAAGTGGTCATCGTCCAGCGCCATTTGTGGCTGACCTTGACTGACCTACCAGAGGGCCAGCGGTACCCGTTTCTCCATCACCCAATCGAGCCGGCGGGGCTCTTTGGAGGGGCTCTGGAACGTATCCAGAGCAGGCTGGAGCAAAGACGAAAACAGGCAGAGGCGTTGCGCGAGGGGATGCCGAGAAAAGCTTTCGCCCCTCCAGAGAGGCCAGTGGAAACAGAGCCGTGCAACATCAACACCGCTCAGCCACATGTCGCCCTCCACGAAAAAGGCCAGCGTTCAACAGAGAGCAACGGCAGAGACCCACAGCAGGACTGTCTCAGCCTGGCCAGGCTTGGTCCAGGAACAGGTTCGTTCCTCGCCAAGCGGTCCCGCCGAGATCTTCCTCGACGAATGGGACTGAAGGCAGAAGCTGGCCTGACAAAACGGGACCACTTAGCAATTTTACAGGTTCGCCCGCCTATGAGGTACGGGAACCCAGACTCTTTAACCCATACTTTACGTGTGAAATGCAGCATAAAGCTGGTGACATTTGTGTGTACAAAAGTCATGTTTCTGCTGTGACTGTATAAAGACGATTTGTTCTTTAAAACACGAAAATAAAGTTTCAAAAGCACACCCTAGCCTGTGTCTTGACTAAAAAAAACAACAACACAGCACCATTTTTATGAAAACAGTCTCGATAAAGGGAGAAGGGAATTTCCCCTCCTTCCTCGTGAAACACAATGTGTCAGGCAAGACAATGAGCCTCAGCGGGTCGTCAGGGGACTGTCTGCCACACGTAGACTTCACGGCGACCGCTGGTAGACAGGTCAGCTCTTCGAAGGGTGTTCGGGTGGGGGGTCACTGCTTCCTCCCCTCACCCTCGACACAAAAACAACCCAGAATACACATCCCCAAAGGCTCATAGCACACGCTCAGGCCTGGAGGGCGTGTCATCCAAACACGTGGGTCATGTCAACTGTCAGTCAGGGCCTCCAGTTGCAGTTCCACAAGCGACCACCCCTTTTCACGGGGGTACCGCTGTCAAACATAAACCCAGACAGTGCACACGTCCTACAGGAAGAAATCACTACAATGCTTCAGAAAGGAGTAATAAATGTTGTTCCAAAACATATTGTACACAAAGGTCACTACAGCAAGTACTTCCTCGTGCCAAAACAAAACCAGGGCTTGAAACCTATACTGGATCTCAGAAACCTGAACCGAAGGATAAAAACGTACACATTTAGGATGTTCACTCTGAGGCAGGTAATCCAGTCGGTGAGACCGGGGGATTATTCCTGCAGTGTCGATTTGAAAGACGCATTTTTCCACATGAGCATCCTAGCACGACACAGAAAATATATCCGTTTTGCCTTCGAAGGAAAAGCATTCGAATTTCTGGCCATGCCTTTCGGATTAAAAAGTGCACCACGAAGTTTAACAAAATGTCTGGATGCAGCCTTAACCCCACTGAGGGGTCAAGGGGTCAGAGTTATGAATTATCTGGAATATCTTTTGATCCTCTGGAAGGACAGAGACCAGGCGCAGAAGCACTCACAGATGGTGATGACTCACTTGGAGGCTCTCGGTTTTGTAATAAACCTGCAGAAGAGCAATCTGACTCAGTCCCAGACTACCGTATTTCTGGGTGTACAGGTCAACTCCATTCTGTACAGAGCATGGCTCTCAGAGGCCCGAATTTCATCCATCCACCTCTGCCTGGCACGTTTTCAGCTGGGCCAGAGAGTGTCCCTCAAACTGTGCCAGCGTCTCCTGGGCCTCCTGGAAGCAGCCATTGTCTACGTGCCTCAGGCCTTATTAAAAATGCGCCCCTTGCAGGTATGGCTAAACAAACAAATGTATCCTGCCTCCCTCAAGAGGGCAGGGGGGATACTGATCAGCCCAGAGTGCATGAAGTCTCTGGAACCCTGGAGGGTCCCTTCAGTATTCAAAACAGGCGTCCCACTGGGACGAGTGCTGTCTCGAGTACTGATCACCACAGATGCTTCGAAGACAGGTTGGAGGGCTTTTTACAGAAACCAGCATGCCCGAGGGCTCTGGAGACAGCAGGAGGCAAAGCTCCACATCAACTTCCTGGAACTGAAAGCTATGTTTTTGTCCATGAAGCACTTTTACAAGAAGGGATTGATTACAAAACAACATCCATCCATCCATTTTCTTCCGCTTATCCAGGGTCGGGTCGCGGGGGTAGCAGCCTAAGTAGGGAGGCCCAGACTTCCCTCTCCCCAGCCACTTGGAGCAGCTCCTCTGGGGGAATCCCAAGGCGTTCCCAGGCCAGCCGAGAAACATAGTCCCTCCAGCGTGTCCTGGGTCTTCCTCTGGGTCTCCTCCCGGTGGGACATGCCCGGAACACCTCACCAGGGAGGCGTCCAGGAGGCATCCTAACCAGATGCCCGAGCCACCTCAACTGGCTCCTCTCGATGTGGAGAAGCAGCGGCTCTACTCCGAGTCCCTCCCGGATGACTGAGCTTCTCACCCTATCTCTAAGGGAGAGTCCAGACACCCTGCGGAGAAAACTCATTTCAGCCGCTTGTATCCGAGATCTCGTTCTTTCGGTCATAACCCAGAGCTCATGACCATAGATGAGGGTGGGAACGTAGATCGATCGGTAAATTGAGAGCTTTGCCTTTTGACTCAGCTCTCTCTTCACCACGACAGACCGGTACAGCGCCCGCTTCACTGCGGACGCTGCACCTATCCGCCTATCGATCTCACGCTCCAGTTTTCCCTCATTCGTGAACAAGACCCCGAGATACTTAAACTCCTCCACTTGGGGCAGGACCTCCTCCCCGACCCGGAGAAGGCATGCTACCCTTTTCCGGCTCAAGACCATGGCCTCGGATTTGGAGGAACTGATCCTCATCCCGGCCGCATCACATTCAGCTGCAAACCGCTCCAGCGAAAGCTGTAGATCACGAACTGATGAAGCCAATAGGACCACATCATCTGCAAAAAACAGAGAAGAGATTCTAAGGCCACCAAACCGGATCCTCTCAACACCTTGGCTGCGCCTAGAAATTCTGTCCATAAAAGTTATGAACAGAATCGGTGACAAAGGGCAACCTTGGCGGAGTCCAACTCTCACAGGAAACGAGCCCGACTTACTGCCAGCGATGCGGACCAAGCTCTGACACCGGTCGTACAGGGACCTAACAGCCCATATCAAAGGGCCTGGTACCCCATACTCCCGGAGTACCCCCCACAGAACCCCCCGAGGGACGCGGTCGAATGCCTTTTCCAAGTCCACAAAGCACATGTAAACTGGTTGGGCAAACTCCCACGCACCCTCCAGGACCCTGTTGAGGGTGTAGAGCTGGTCTAGTGTTCCACGACCAGGACGAAAACCACACTGCTCCTCCTGAATCCGAGGTTCGACTATCCGACGGACCCTCCTCTCCAGAACCCCTGAATAGACCTTACCAGGGAGGCTTAAGAGTGTGATCCCCCTATAGTTGGAACACACCCTACGGTCCCCCTTTTTGAATAGGGGAACCACCACCCCAGTCTGCCAATCCAAGGGAACTGCCCCCGATGTCCACGCGATATTGCAGAGTCGCGTAAGCCAACACAACCCCACAACATCCAGAGCCCTAAGGAACTCAGGACGAATCTCATCCACCCCCGGAGCCCTGCCACCGCAGAGCTTTTTAACCACCTCGGCGACCTCAGCACCAGAGATTGGAGAGCCCGACCCAAAGTCCCCAGGCTCCGCTTCCTCAGTGGAAGACGTGCCAGTAGGATTGAGGAGGTCTTCGAAGTATTCCGCCCACCGACTCACAACATCCCGAGTTGAGGTCAACAGCACGCCATCCCCACCATAAATGGTGTTGGTCGCGTACCGCTTTCCCCCCCTGAGACGCCGGATGGTGGACCAGAATCGCCTCGAAGCCATACGGAAGTCATTCTCCATGGCCTCTCCGAACTCCTCCGACGCCCGAGTTTTTGCCTCAGCAACCACCCGAGCCGCATACAAAACAACATGTCCTGATAAAATCGGAAAACAGGACAACAGTGTCCTTCATCAACAGAGAAGGGGGGAAAAGGTCCCGACCTCTCCTCAGCTTGACACACAAACTGCTCACGTGGTGCAGCTCCCGAAAATTGTCGCTGAGAGCGACATACATCCCGGGCGAGCTAAACCACGGGGCAGACGCCCTTTCCAGAGGGCCCCTACTTTCCTCAGAGTAGAGATTGAATCCAAGCATCGTGGACCAGATCTGGGTACGATACGGGCGGGCCTCCGTAGATCTGTTTGCTTGCAGCAGCAGTACTCACTGCGCCCTGTATCATTCGATAAGGGAAACAAACTCACCACTGGGAACAGATGCTCTGGCACACAACTGGCCAACAGGGGCACTATATTATGCATTTCCCCCGTCCCCCTGATTCAGGCAATGCTGGAATGGGTACGTAGGGGAGCTCTCTCCCTAATACTCATAGCTCCCAGGTGGCCACACAAACTATGGTTCCCAAAAAAGATCTCACTGTTATCAGGGACACCATGGCAGCTTCCCCCCACAGGGACCTGCTAACTCAGACCCACAGGCAGCTCCTTCACCCACGCCCAGAATTATAGCTTCTCTGGGCCTGGCCACTGAGAGGAACCGGCTGATGGCCTCCAGCCTCCTCGGTAATGTCATTAACACGATACAGGGAGCGAGAGCCCAGTCAACTCAGACTCTCTACGCTCGTAAATGGCATGTTTTTGAGGCCTGGTGTCTAGAGAGGAATATTATCTCATATTCCTGTGATCTGGTCCAGCTACTCACTTTTTTACAAGACCTACTGAAGAAGGGCCGCTCCTTCTCTACCATTAAGGTCTTCCTGTCAGCCATCTCGGCATGCCATGAAGGCTTTGGAGGTAAAACACCCGTGCACACCCTCTCATGATACGTTTCATGAAGGGCGTACTGAGAAAAAGGCCCCCCAGCAGGACTCTGGCCCCAGATTGGGACCTACAGTTAGTCCTGGACGCTCTGTGTGAGCCTCCATTTGAGCCTATTAGCAGCATTAAGATAGATTTGTTATCTTATAAAACTGCTCTGCTCTTAGCTCTTTGCTCAGCTAAACGTGTGGGTGACCTCCACGCTTTATCTGTGCACCCAATGTGTACCAGGTTTGCCCCTGACGGGTTAAAGGTCACCTTGCGTCCAAACCTTGCATATGTTCCAAAGGTTCCAACTCTAAATCCAAGAAGTCTGGACTTTGAACTGTCAATGTTCCCTCCTCCCGCTGTACTAACAGAGGGACAGAGGAGGCTGAATGCACTCTGCCCTGTTAGGGCCCTGAGTGCTTACATTGAAAAAAACTGTCAGTTGGAGAAAAACAACCCAACTGTTTGTATGTTTTGCTAATCCAGCTGCTGGTAGAGCCCTGTCAAAACAGTGCCTCTCACACTGGGTGACTGAGGCCATAAAAAGGGCGTACAGCAGCAAAGGTCAGCAGGTGCCCTCTGGGCTACATGCTCATTCCACTCGAGGCCTGGTGGCCTCATGGGCCCATGGCCCATGGCCAGAACTCCGCCTCGTCAACAGGTCACGAGACTGGCAGGAAACTATTTTTACTCCAAGCAGAAGGCCGCCACGAGGCAAAGGATGCCCATGTTCCCGGACTTCCTCACAGAGCTGACTCGCACCTGGGCTCAGCCCCAAGCTCCCATGCTGTTACCACTCTCGCAGTTTCTCGACGTGGACGGGATGGATGAGGTGGGAATAGCTAACGTGCCTCAAATTGAGGACACGCTGGCATCTCACCTGGCTCCCAAGTCATCCGGGACAAAACCAACTCTCCCCAGCAAAGCCTGTCGAGCTTCAGCTTCTCTGCTCGAAAAATGCTACAGAGCTCAGGGACTCGCGGCGCGCGCGATGAACACGTCCGCATTGATGCAGGCTTACCTGGCTGAAAAACTGCAACAGCTCCAGGTAACAACGGACAAGCAAGCTACCGCTGACTTGCTGGATGAAGCCCGCAGGGCAACAGACTTTGTGCTCCGCATGATGGAGACAGCTGCTGTTGCTCAAGGCAGAGGCATGGCCGAAGTGGTCATCTCGATACGCCATCTGTGGATGACTTTAACTGATCTCCCCGAGGGACAAACGGTGCCTTTTCTCTACCACTCGATAGAACCGACGGGATTGTTTGGGAAAGCTCTGGATCGAATTCAGACCAAGCTGGACCAAAGGTGCAAACAGGCTAAAGCTCTCCGGGTGGGCATTCCCTGGAGAAGCTTCACTCCCCCAGGGAGTCTGCTGGGGGCAGACCTGTGCAACCTCGACACCGCTCAGCAACACGGGCCCCACCGCAAAAACAACCGGCGTACGAGGACGAGCACCGGCAGAATCAACCGCCGGGCCCACCTCGAACCGAACATGCTTGGAGCAAAAACAGGTTGTCCCTCGTCAGGCGGTCAGACACAGGGCATCCTCGGCGAGTCGGGACACCAGACAAAAGCGTTCCTGATGAACCAGATCCACGTCTTGATTTTACACGATCACCTGGCCACGTGGTACGGGGAATGATCCTTTCATGTCCAGACTTTATTTGTAGCAAGGTACAAAAAGCTGGTAACTCTGTTGCATGCACAAATCATGTTTTTCCTGCTGTGAGTGACATAAAATCAAACATGTCGTTACACTTAAGCACGAATAAAGCTAAAAAAAACAGCCCATCTCTGTTTTATTGACTCTCAAAAAAAAACAACAACAAACACAATAACTTCAGCAGAACGGGTCCCTCTGGCCTGCCAGCCGACATAAAGGGAGGGGGCCACTCCCCCCCCCCCTCACGGCTCACGGGGTGTTAGCCTAATCGATAAGCCCCAGCAGGGTGCCTCTGTTCCGTGTGTAGCGGACAGGCACAAAGGCGTCTGCAAGCAGGTCCCACACCCCTCACAGAGACAGGTGAGGTGGGTCACGTGCTCCAGCCCCCGCTCCGTTGTGAACCACGGGGCGGACAATACACAAATCAAGCAAACATGTGACATGTCCGCACCCCAGGGAGACGCGCCGACAGAATCTGACGACCCACTTTCCTGGACACCCATTCAACGACTCCCAGTAAGGGTCGGGAGGGCTATTACAGAAGCCCACAGGTGACCACAGGCTTCACACGTTTACAAAGATGTTTGTGATCAAACAGCTGTGTGTGTAAACAAACCAAGGCTGAATCATATTCCTCTTCCTTTTAATCTAAGGGAACTGAGCTCTCTGTCACCAACCAATTTAAAGTCTACCAATCACAAAGAACCATCTCCACATTCTCACGCTACGGCTGTCCCCTTATCTTTGATGGGCGACACACAATGTTCAGGCAGTGATCCTGTAGCACGTGACCATACTCACTGTGCTGATTCAGCTCTGCTCTTAAACAATATCCCCCCACCAGGTGAAACACAGACCCCTAGCAGTTTGTCTGGCTCCAGCGCTCTGTTAAGGCTGGAGACCAGTAAACCAGACCCATCCAGGAAACGGACTGGGGTCAGGAGATCTGCTCGTTTACAAAACTCGCAGCTCTCAGTCACATGACCCCAAACAAAAAGAGGAAAAACAGACATTCTGTTCCACTTTTGTCTAATAATGACAACAGATTGCCTCTGCCCTCGAACACTCTTGATCAGAGTAGTATGGTGGCACATCTGCAAAAAGGCCCGCTCCCTAACATTGTTGACCCTCAGGGGATCACAGAATCCAGGGCCCTTGGAGGAGAACTGGTTCCACCAACTGCCCTTTTTCAGGGACACACTACGTCACCAGAAGGAGCAGTCTCGCCGTTTAGGCTGGAAGCTATAAAAAAAATTCAGCTTGGTGGCAGAAAGGAACAAACTGGTGGCATCAGGCTTGCCGGAAAATGTGGTAAAAACCATTCAACATGCCTGAGCTGTATCAACACAGTCTCTTTACGCAATAGGCTTGGTGCACAGAAAGAAATATTATTTCTTATTCATGTGACCTGGCTCAGCTCTTGACTTTTCTCTAGGACTTACTGGAAAAAGGTTGTTCTTTCTCAACAATTAAGGTGTTCCTATCAGCAATTTCAGCCTGTCACGAAGGCTGGGGAAGCAGGACGCCTGGCGCGTATCCAATCATAATAAGATTTATGAAGGGTGTGCTAAGATTGAGAAACCCCAGCAGGGTCCTGACCCCTGGTTGGGATCTTAGTCTGGTTTTGGGGGTTATCTGTGATCCCCCATTTGAGCCACTGAGCGAGATTAAGATAGACTTATTATCTTATAAGACTGCTCTACTCCTGGCGTTTTGCTCGGCGAAACGCGTGGGTGATCTCCATGCCTTGTCTGTACATCCAATGTGTACCAGATTCGCCCCTGACGGGTCAAAGGTCACCTTGAGGCCTAATCCCGCTTATATACCCCAAGGTCTTGACTTTAAACCCTAGAAGTCTGGATTTTGATCTCTCCTCTTTTCCACCTGCTCCTGTCCTCACTCAGGAACAGGAAAGGCTGAAGGCTCTTTGCCCTGTGAGGGCTTTAAGCACTTACATGCAGAGAACAGCTGAATGGAGAAAAACAAATCAACTGTTTGTGTGCTTTGCAGCACCTGCTACCAGAAAGGCCCTCTCAATGCAGCGCCTCTCACACTGGGTGACTGAAGCCATAAAAAGAGCGTACAGTAGCAAAGGTCAACAGGTGCCCTCTGGAGTGCACGCTCACTCTACTCGAGGCTTGGCCACTTCGTGGTCACTGTTCAAGGGTGTACCAGTTGCAGACATTTGTGCTACGGCGAACTGGAGCTCAATAAACACTTTTGCAAAGCATTACAGTTTGGATGTTACTGCGTGTGATGTCACTCAGGCTGTCCTTTCTAACACACAGTAGAAAGTAGCCTTGAGATGCCTGCTGATCAAGGGCAGACGTTCACACTAGCATGCATTTTACTGAGCATTTCAAGGGCGTGAATGAATTACGTTCCCATAGCATATGTTGCACCGAGAGACATGACTGAAAGGGAACTGAAAGTTATGCACCATAACTCATGTTCCCTGAAGGAAGGGAACGAGGTGCAACATGGGGCGGCCGTGGCGTAGTGGTAATGGCAGTCGTCCCCCGATCGGAAGGTTGGCGGTTCGAATCCCGGTTCCCCACACCATGTGTCGTTGTGTCCTTGGGCAAGACACTTAACCCCGAGTTGCTCCCGGTAGGACTGGAAAGCACCTTGCATGGTAGTCTGCCGCTACCGGTGTATGAATGTGTGTAGCATTCAATGTGTGTAGCGCTTTGAGATTTTCACTAATGAAAAGCGCGTTATAAATTGAATTCATTATTATTATTATTATTAT